>JAGFPH010012867.1:12307-28447 GCA_018207615.1 Philaenus spumarius | reverse complement strand
GAAAGTAGAGTCTTGCAAATCAAATCAAGTTTATATAATTTGTTATTTTTTTTTATTTGTAAGCAGAGCATCTTACAAGATAGTTAGATAAAGCAGATACAGTTAGGTACTCACATTAGCAACAAATACTCTAGTGACCAATGGACTTGATATGTTGAGCGAATCGAGAAACTGTGGGCTAAGTCCGTACGTGTTTCCCCACTTGAACTGTGAATTGTTGTTGACACCACCTCTATCCACATCACGTAGTCGTCCAATAGCACCACCTCCGCCGCCACCACCACCACCTCCTCCTCCTCCGCTATTACCACCAGATCTGTCATTATCCCGGTTTCCCATACTACGTCCACCTAGTGGTCGGCCTTGCTTATCTCTTTCGACATCAAAATCCTACACACACAAAATAATTTAATTTAGTAAGAACCCATGTTGGAAACTAAATTATAAAACTGTTGTGTCATTTTCCATATCAAATCAACCACAAAAAATGATTTTGACACCTACCATCTCAGATTTTGATGAAACTTGGCATAGTTGTTCTATTCATTGATTTAAGTAACCATACCAAACTGCTTCGCTTTTTCTAATAGTTTAGTTTTTAGCCTCTTAAATTATTTGGACAATTGTGATTTTTATCACTCGACACAAAAAACTTAATTTATTTTCCTATGAAAAATTATATCTGTCTTAGGTACCAACCAATGTAGATGAAACATTTTTTGAGTAAACATCAATATGTCAGGAATAATTAAAAAATGAACAAAGCTACCAAGTCTTTATTTGTGATACAGAAAAAAATCTTAAAGTGTCATTTATAGGATTTTCGAAACCAAATGCAGAGTTCCACGATAAATGGAATATCCCCTAAAGGAAAAAGGATATCATGAAATTTGTTTTGGTTCTAAGAGACATATGAAACAGTAAAATTAGTGGTTTTTTACTCCTTTGTTATTTTTTGTCACTGCAATACCAAAATATTTTAAACAGACTTCAACAAACCTATCTAATTTTCATATTTCTATTTGATAGATTATTATTTATATATATGTATATTTTGTAAAATGAATAACTTAACAAATTTTTGGTTTTGAAGTAGGAAAATATAATAGAGCATGCCTCTTAGAACAGAAACAAAACACAAATTTAATGATTATCCATTTCCCTTTATGAGATATTCTATTTATTATGGAACTTTGCCTTTTGTTTTGAAAATTCTACAAAAGACACTTTAACATTTTTCTGGCTCCAAATAAACACTGGGTAGCTTTGTTCACTTTTTAAATTATTCCTGATATATTGATGTATACTCAAAAAACGTTTTACCTACATTGGTCGGTAACTAAGACAGATATAATTTATTTTTCATCGGAAAAAAAATAAGTTTTCTGTGGTTGAGTGATAAAAATCAAAATAATCCAACAGACAGTAAAACCTAAACTATTAGAGACAGAGCCAACAAATTTGGTATGGTTACTTAAATCAATGAATAGAACAACCATGCCAAGTTTCATCAAAATCTGAGATGGTGAGTGTCAAAATCATTAATTGACCTCCCCCCCCCCAAATCATCATTAGGAATGACCCTATTATTATTGTATGATCTCTGCACAATTTACAATAGTAGTCGTGTATCACTTTGGACCCAAATAACAAAATGTTTTTTTTTTGCACTGAATTATTTATAAAAGAATATATATACGATGGTTCATGTTTAAGAACGAACATCTTTACACAGTTGATGTTTTTGGGATGGAGATTGCCTACAGGTACGCTAAATTCTAGTACGATCATTTTAAGTAAATGAACTAAATTGTAATTAACTGTTAAAAAGAGCTGTATTAAACAATATCTGTGCAAAAAATAAATATGTGTATTACCAACTGAGTGGTGACTTTTATCTCAAACTAATATAAATTACTTGTCTTAAATAAAGCCAGGATTAACACTCACTTCTTTAACAACTAGTTTCCTTCCTTTCAGTTCAAAGCGGTGCATTTTTTCTACAGCTTTCTGAGCCAACTCTTTAGATTCAAACTCTATAATACCACAACCTCGTGGCTTGTCATTTTCATCCACAAACAACTCAACAAATGATACTTCACCAACTGCAAACATACAACAAAATAATTAGAAACATTTGAGGTGTTTCCTAGTCAAAACCTATCTCAACTTCAAAGATTTCTAGGGCACACAAAAAATATTAATTATATAACTCAACATTTCATTCTGTACTTTGTAATATAAAATAATAATTTTTATCTATTAAAATAAGAAAAACCTCAACTCTTATACATTTTTTATGAAACATTAAACTTTGTTATTTTACCGATTAAAAACAATTAATGACAAAAATGTTGTCCCTTTAATAGTCCACATGTATTATTATTAGAATTATTTACATTTGTACATACTTATTTAAGCACTTATTTAAGCCACCTACGCCGCTAATCCGTTTAACCTATAAATTCACAGGGATAAAAATGAATAAATTGTACAACAACAGATGATCCAGCTGTGCTCATGGCCTTATGGCCAGGATAGGGAATCAGCCATATAACTAATAAAAGGAACTAAACTTACAGAGGTATAGGCCATTCTGATACTCAATTTGTGAAGTTTACCCCATGTGGCGAATTTGTAACTATAAACAATTATAAAACCATTTTCGTTATGTATAAAATGGAGCTCAGCCTACAATTTAAAACAGGTTCCATTATAGTTTACCCTCTACAATAGTTATTATAGGGGCCTACTGTAAATTTAATTAAATCGCACAAATAATCAATAACGTTTCTTACTATTTGTGTTATTTAAAAAAATGTATAGCAAACTACAGTTATGGAGTCCAATAACAAAATATAAATTTAAATAAATAAATTTGTGTATACAGGGATCATAAAAATTTAATTTCGTAAGTTTTGGGGGACTTTTATTAGACTTCAAATAGAAATTTAGTGATCTCATTTTCAAGCAAATCGAAATATATATTGACGTCTTATGAAAATGTTAAGATATAAAAATAAAAATCTTTTAATCATACTGGCTAGTAGATACTTAATAAGAAATAATTTGTTTGATAAAATAGAAAACACACCGTGAAATAAACATGAACTAGAACAGTTGGTGAAACTGAACAAATAATCGGGATCTGTGTTTATAAAGATTCGTTTCTCCCTTCTCCGGCTACTAGAAAAGCTCGTTTGGTAGGTAACAGTTTAAGAACTGGTTTACTATATAATTTACAATATATGCAAATTTATACTTCACCACAAATTTGCAAGAACAGAACTTTTCGAAGAAATATCTCTGTTCTGGCCCATGGAAGAATTATAACATTTAATTATTATACGATTGATAGTGATGACCGAAGGTATTTGGTAAAATTCCATAATAATTAAAAGAAAAACACAATTTTTTGTAATTTCTAGAAGTTTTTATTGTTGAATCTTGCCGACCAAAGTTTCGCCCGTGACGGCATTGACGAGGCAGCTTTACAGACTAAAGAATATTAGAAAAACAAACGTGTTTAAACATAGAACAGTTATTCACAACAAAGAAAAAGGAAAGAGAGTGGAAAGGGGGGGGGGGGGGTGCGTAGGGTACGTATGGTCATAAGGTTGGCAATGGGTTTAGTAGAGGCGAGTTGGACAAAAATTCTACCTGATCGTTAAGTACAAGGCTAGCATCTGTACAAAATAATCTCTTAATTTCTAACATTTCCAAGGAATTCAATTTCCTACTTTTATCATTGACATGGAGAATCTTAAAGTTAATATTATTGGAAAAATCTGACACTAAATGATTTTTTAGATGGTTAGAGAAACTAGAGTCATTATGACCCAACCGCCAACTTCTTTTATGTTCACTTAATTTACATTTAAAACTATGGCCTGTTTGGCCTACATAAGCTGCATTACAGATGATACAAGTTAGCTTATAAACACATTTTTTCATGTTGTCTATTTTGTCTTTACAGTTTATTAACATTTCCCCTTAATTGTTTTTACAATAAAAAGCTGGTTTACAGTGATTTTTCTTTTCTAAAAGATTCTCAAAAGCATAACTAATCTTGTAAACCAATGTAGTTGATTCTACGCCATTTTGGTTCGGTTTTATTAGAATCTATTGGGAATATAAGAGATTTAGCCTGGTTATTTCATTTAGTTTTCAACACTTTTTCAATAAGTTTAATATCATAACTATTATTCATAGCAATATGTTTGATGCAAGTTAATTCTAAATAAAAGTCATTATTAGACATGGGAATGTTAATGAGATGATGCAACATACTATGGAAGGCGGACATAATTTAATTATTAAATGCATTTTAGAAATATCTGGAATTCAAAAATTGAATGAAATAATAAAAAAATACAACAAATAACATGTTGTGCCAGTAAGTACCGAAAATGTCTATTGACTATCCATAACAAGGATAGAAACAAATCTAGTTTGAAACTGTAATTCTACTATCACGTTTGGTATATAGGCCTACATCTCACCTTCATTTCTAAATAGGTCCTTAAGTTCTTGCCATCTGTATTCATAAGCTATATTTGATACATAAACTCTTCTGTCTGATGGTGCTTTCCTTGAACGTTCACGACCAGGACTCCTGTCCCTGAAGCCACCACCACCTCCTCCAGAGAACCTGCTGGGTCTATCACCTCTTCTTGATCTTTCTCTATCACGGCCTCTGTCATCGCGATTTGGGGAGCTATAACAACATATGTCATTTGGTTTTACAATGTCATTTCTTTCTGACAAAACTGTTAGCCTACTAGGTAATGTAACTTTAATGACAAACAATTGTAATAATTTTAGAGAAACCATCAAAAGAACCATTTTTAAATGCATTTTTTGAAAGTACACATTTTAAACTTATAATACTTTTATTTGTAAAAATATATTTAAAAAAAAAACCTAATCCATATTAAAGGAAAATAAGAGAGCAGCAAAACTTGCTCAAAATGCTACAATTTCAGATTACACGGATTGAATAAAAACCCGGAACCACAAAACAAGGAACAAAAACAATAACTAAACAACTAAATTGTAAGTTATGTTTATAAGTTATACTTATGTACATTTCGATGACATGGTCATCATCCTCAGAGGGTTTTAACCCTACTAAGGTATACAGACAATATTACAGAGCTATATATACTCGCCCTAACCCCACACCATTCAATCTAAGACCACCTGGTGGGGGAATGGGACGAGCCACATTAAATCTACTACAAGTATCTATTATTAACAATAAAAGCCTATTTCACAATAAATTTTGAAACTAGGCCTATTAAATACTAACAAAAAAAAAAAAACAAACTGATCTACTAAAACTATAAACAGTCAAACAGTAATAAAAATAAAATAAAAAACTAATAGGCCTAATGAAATAAATAAAAACAAAAGAAATTAAATACTTAATAAAATAAAATAACATTTATGTTATTAACCTTTAAAATCCCATATTAACAAATAGCCTACAGATCAACAAAATATAAATAATTATAGGCTTATGTTTAAAATAATATAAATAACTAAAAGCTAAAAAATAAATTAAAGTTTAAAAAATTTTGCCAATAATAAATACTATCTATTGCTAAAGGTTCTAATCCAGTCCTAAGTAAAGAAAACAATGACGAGTTAGGAATAGGCCCTTTATCTGCATTTAATAACATATCATTGTCAGCCTGAATAAATGGTACCAGGAACTGGCACATACTTTCTCACAAACATATTTAAATTATTAAACAGATTCACTGTGACTTGTAGGGTGGGGTAGGAGAGGTGATTTTTTATTAAAGTTGGAGATTAACTTAGAATAAATATTAATATTATTATCTCTAGAGAGACAAAACTATTCCATCGATTTCGAACAAATTTGCACCAAACATGTCAATTATGCCTTTATAGATGCACGAAAAAAGGTTTTAAATTTTTTTGAAAAACAACCCCTTTTATGGCCAAAAAAACAGATCTACAGTTAGTTGTAGGGCCTACGTATAGTCATAAGAATATAGTACACGTCATTAACAAGTGAATGTACTCGCTTCATAATCACAATTCACAATAAAAATAAGTAAAAAAATTGCCTTGTCTATCATAATTATCTTCGTTGTAGTGAACATAGAGATAATTTATAACGCAAGGAAAGACCATTTATAGGTAAATATAGAACAGTTCTTTCCGATTCCATTGATATAGAATAAACATAGATTCATTATTGATTTGTATTTTATATGATTTTTTTTCTGAACATCCGAAAATTCGGGCGTTGGGATTCAACGCACATACACGCAACGTCCGAATTTTCTGACATAGGGATTCAACGGACATACTAACAACGCCTGAAAAATCGGACATCGGGAGCCAAAGGGTTAAGAAATATGCCGATATGATCAAAAAGTGTTATTTTTTTATAAATTTATGAAATGTGCTAAAAATTGGAATTTTTGTCCATCTATTTTGCCGATGGAGAATACAATGGGATTTTCCAAATTATCAATTTAAGTTAGATTGACCTGGCCTTTAGTAAAGAAGACATAACATGATATTTTACCAGGAGTTTAGCCTACAGTTCTTACATTCTTGATAATCTGTTTTATTATTGTTGCTCTCTAAGCAATGTTAGGATTTTTCTAGGCAGAATGCGCTAATGTGTCGAGCCATCTTCTGACGGAAAGGAAGGGACAATAATTGTTTTGTTTCTTATAGATCACTCTTGTCTGATTACCGTATTCAGGATGAAGGATCAGTTAGGCTAGCCTATAGCCTATATGTTTAGTTATAAAAGATCAATGTTGAGAAGGTTGATAATGGAAATGAAGTTTTCGTAAATATTGAACTGTAAAGTAAATTTTATACAATTTATTTATTAATAATGTAATATTTGATTTATTCAGTATAGAGGCCTAAACTTAACCTAAAAAGTATTTGTTATATCTGTTGTTATATTTGTTATTAGACATGTCTTAGAAAAACAAGACCACTAATTTATGGCTTAATAATAACTCAAACTTAAAATGTTTTATAGGCCCTAATACAATCTTAAAATAATAAATAATCTATTATATTATTGGTAAACCTAACCTAAAATTATTTGCTTTGTTATAGTGATGGCGAAAATGTACTATTCGACCCTAGGCTGATATTATTACAGAGAGCGACGTTGTTTTAAATTCTAGTGTTAAATGTTAAAATACAGGTAAACATACTGTGATTAAATAGCCTACTATAGGTTTGAACCTTTAGGCTATTTTTTCCTTATTCTTGCATTTCTGTTGCCATAGGTTAGCCTAGGGTCGAATAGTAAATTTACGCCATAGTGATGTCTAGGAAAAACATAAGACCTCAGGTGCCAGGTGATTCTTTACACAAACTGTTTTGAACTCTTCCACAATAGGCCTAGGCCTAAATAACATTTTTTTATTTTGCGTAGACTACACACATTTTATTATAAAAAAATAGCCTAACATATTTTTTAATCTTAATAGGCTAGGCCTAAGCAGTTATTTGAATGTAGGCTAGAATATGTTTAGTAATAAAATGGATTAAAAATATGAAATTAGTTTTATACAGATGGAGCCTAATCTAAAAAAAAACACCGAACCACCTGAACTAGCCTTGGAGACCTATAAAAAAAGCTCACATTTATTATTTTGGCAACCTACAACAAAGTTTGCATTATTTGCCAATTCTTTTACACCCACTTTTTGATTAAGTTATGTAGGAAACAATATAAATACTAACTCTGTTAGGCCTAAAGTCTTGTTTTCCATTTATTTCTGGCAGTCAAGACAGTAGAAAATTGTACTGATAACATTAAAGTGATGACTTGGCAGTCATTACTTTTAAATAATACAACAACTACCGGTATGCAAAATGGTGGACAGCAAGTCCTAATTGCAAATAACTAGTCCTAGCTTAACTGGGTTAAGTCTATATTATGTAGAAGAATTATACCTAAGTTGTAGTTAAGGCTATTATCCTTTAGCATGCCTTAAAGTATTACCTAGACATAAGCCTACATACAATGTTTAACGTTTTGCAAATTGGTTTGAAACTTATGTTTATTTTTAACAGGCCTATCCCTAATTTACATGTTATAAGAAAATAATAATTATGGACAAAATATTTAGGCTACAAAATCTATAATTTTTGTTTTCCAATACAATAAGGATAATACTCTACAATTTTCTAAAATGGGTGCCAAGACAATGTTTGAAGTAAATACCCATATAGGCCTATTACTATAATTCGTGTCCACTAGACGGATATTAATAAATTAAATTGATACCGCTTACCCATCACGAGAGTCCATTCCACTGTTCATGTTAAAAAACGATTTTATTCAAATAGCCTATCACACAAAAATTTAAAGCAATAGTTCGTCAGAATTGTCGTTCTTGTCACAAGATGGCTCAACTCCAAACCTTGAAGTGAAAATGCCAAATTACAAACGCGTCTTTTGTACACTATACACCTTCCATATACAAAAACTAAAAAAGCGGCTAATGCCAATGGACTAATGGCGGACCAGGACCAGGACAATGAACAAGAAATAACGGAAATACATTTTTATCTCTGCACAGAATACAGCCCACAGAGTCAAGTGTATCTACTGTACACGACATGACGACAGTATAAAAATACATAATTATTACCTTTTAGGTAATAGTTAATTAATTAGGTATCTTTAATCAATGATATAATAGGCCTACTATCTAAACGAGTTCAATAACAATGACGCTTTACAATTAGATAAATTTTGGAAACTAATCACACATTTTATCTCGTTGGGATTTTGTGGTTATATCAGTATTATTTTATATACAAAAATAGTACTGTTTAAAATGAAGATAACATAGTGTGAAACAAAATCATCTTTTAGTTATTTTTCATTGGCTAAAGAAATTATTGTTTTTAGTTTAAATAAAATAATTATATTTATGAAGAAGAGTTAATAATTTTGAAGTTAATGTTCACTAAAGGTCTATGAACTAAACCAAAGGATTTTTATAATACAGATTGAGAGATCACAGCTGGATCACAGCACACAGTGTCAGGACAATACAGATGTTTCTCTACAGATGTTCATGTTCGTATTCTTCAAACAAAAGTTCGAGTTCAAGAATCAATTGGAGGTTAGGGGTTAGGGCTGTCCCGGCTGTCAATTATTCTATTATTTGGCTTTTGGTTTGGAGTTGGACTTTGAACTGTTTAGCATCAGGATCAGAAAAGCACAGTGACACAAATACCCAACCTTCCTCCTATAGAAAATTGTTAACGGAATTGATAACGATAATTACAGTGCTATAAGACGCGAGTTCATTCAACCAGTATTATTGTAAACATTTTTAAATAATGGCAATATTTTCAAGGTGTCAAAAGTATTTAACTGCAGGTATTTCTGCTTGTGGGGGAGCCCTAATTATGTATTATGGTATTAATTATAAAACTAATAGTGAGCCCTGGACAGCTCATGCCTCTTGGACTACAAATTTCATACCGTCCTGCCAGTGGGATAGTAATTGGGACAGGTAATATGATACTTCAAATAATGTATGTTTAGAATTTAGGCTTAGGCTAACGAAGCACAATAATCCATGTTACTAAGTGTATTTCTCTTCTTTTTTGTGTTCAAACTTGTTAGTATTTTTTCTTTGAATGGATCTACGTATGTAGCTCAAATCTGATTGCAGACCAGAAAGAATATTATTAAAATTATTATATTAGCCCTATTTACAAGTTAGGGCCTGTGCTATTTTGAACAAATCAAACTGCAATATTTGTAAGCAATTTATGTTTTTGCTGACAGAAAGATTAAATTAGTTAAAGAGAAGTTGTTTAGGCCTAGCGAGGAATATCTAAAACGGAGTAGCCTATGAACAGACTAATAATGAAGAAAAATTGTTAGTAGATAAAGTAGGCTATTTAGAAATTCAAACATACATCCAACGACAGCATAACCCTGCATGCTTTAGTCTGTAAAATCAGTTGTGTAATGTTTACGTTGAGTTAGTAGGCCTACTATGGGTTTAAAATAGGGTCATTCCTTATCAAATCGTCCAATGAAAAATTAATTTTGAACCTGCATGTCTCAGTTTTAATACATGATTTTTGTATGTTAGTTGCATGAACTAAATACATCACAAATCTATTTTTTCCATACTTTTTACTTGAATAGTTTTTGTAATATCATTTGATATGTAACATGACAAACTGAAAACAAAGCAACAATTTTACTGGTTTTTCAAAATTCAATTTTGAAAATCTCAAAATACCATCTTACATTTTTTTAAATGTTTGTAAAAGATATGGTTTCGATATATTGGTTACATTCATGCCAATTATCAAGGTAGAGAAAAAATGGGGTCAAGAGTAAATCAAATCTAGATAAGTAGGTGCTAAAAAAGTAGGTGTAAGTAGGTTACAATCATGTATAAAAATTGTAACAAGAGAAAGAGTAGGACTAGTGTGCATACAAATTATAAGAAACTCTTTTTATGAAGTTAAATCCTAGCCTAATTTTCACTTTAAATGTTATCTATTCATCCAGTATTCTTGGATAAAATATTTATTAAATAAAATGAAGCACATTATCTTGCTAAAATTTTGTATAATTGACAAAAGATATTATATTGCTTTTTGGAGAAAAAAATAGTGTTTGTAATTATAAATACTAAATATGACATGTTTAATTCAAGTACAAACTTGCAGAGATATATGTGTGTAAGTTGACGTTAATAAAGGCAGGTAAAATAAATTAAACGTACACCCAATATAAACCTAGACTGCCTAGACTGATAAACCAACATTTTACTTTTATTAAATGTATTTACAATGAATGGACATTTAACTGTGTTTATCATTTTAGCTAATTAATTCTACACCTTTATTATAATAACATTGGACGTATGGAAACAGTAATAGCCTACTTGTATTAAAATATAAAATTATATTAACTTACTTTTCTAAGTTTGTATTGTAAACACATACTTTCCATTTCTCGAATCCACATTACAAAATTGCATTTATCACTTAAAATTTAACTTACTTTTAATACCAGCGCTTGACGATAATATCCCAACTACGCCGGATGGAACCGAACATCTCTTAACTTAAATTGTTGAACCAAAACACTTGTTTCTTGTATGTATTTACATTCATTACCATAGCAACCAATTTGATAACGGTTTCTCGTTATGTGTTACATTTTCTATTTGTCAACTCCTACCGTAAGCCGCATAAAGGCACTTCGTTCCAAAAATAATGAATTTTGTAAAAAAAACAAAGTGAAGGCTATTAAAGATTATAGCGAAAGTTATAGATGGAAATCAAACTTCTTGGCAATTAGCTAAAAGTATGTGATGTCATCAAGTATTACTTCAAACGCATCACCACTGAGCGCCACAGTAGCTTTCCAGCTGACGGAAGTCGGTTATGTTATTTTTGTTTTTTATGACGAAACCTAAAAATACTTTCAAAAGGATGTTTGAGTTTTAGACTTAGTAACAAAAGGGAGTCTGTGGAATACCAAACATCTAAGTGTCACGTCCTCCATTTAGCTTAAATTCAAATTAAGCTAATTTAGCTGTATAGATTAACATTACACATACTTCTTTGGTAAAACTGAAATTGTTTTCTGGCATTTAAGTGAAAATTGAATGTTGAATATTTTAGAAGAGACCCAGCAAGCCTGGTGAAACCATCAAAAGGATCTGATGATGACAATAGATACAATCAAGAAATAGAACAGCTAAAGCCGAAAGCAACACGCCACTTGCTTCTTATTCGTCATGGGCAATATAACCTTAATGGCAGGACTGATAAGGACAGGACTTTAACAAAATTAGGTAACTTATCACTTTCTTAAGAACTAGTTTAGTTGTTTATTTAATTAGATATCTTGGATATTGCAAAAAGGGTGGCAATTAAATCCAATAAAGTATCATTGAAGACCCAATCGAATTATTTGAGAAATGTAGTACAGTTGAGTCTCGCTGGTCGGTTTAGTGGGAATTCAGAATAGGCGGATTTCATGAATAATATCAACGTATTGACTTGTTAAGGAGTAAATTAAGTACGGGGACATCTGCTAGTGTCTATTCTAGACAGCGTTGATCGGCTCGGAGGAAATCGAGGAGGATATGAACGCTCAAACTGAACTCATAGCACACGCGGCAAATGCTCTTGACCTCGCTCTATTAGTAACAGTGTAGGTTTACATCAGCCGGGGTTATTTCCTTCTGTTGCTTTACGATTCCGTTTTCTTCTAAAAATAGAAAGAAAGGGATAGGTTATTCGATTCCGCAGTCTGTCCGTTAGTGCCGCATTATGTTGAAAAAAGATCGAGAAAACAAATTCCTTTGAGATAACGAAAACAAAGGAGAAAAACGAATGAAAGCAAAACTGGCAGGTGGCAACAATACTACTAGTGCCTAGCTGTTGTATCTAATCTTTCCTTCTTTCTGAAGAACCCGGTATCCGTTTCACCGGACGCCTGTTGCCATAGCTTCCTTCCCGCAAAACGGATGGAAAATGTAAAGGGAAAAAACAGCTTTCATTCCAGTTTGAGTTCAAGCATTTTTATCAAGCTTAGGCTTTATATATGTACTAGGGGCTCTGCCCCTGGACGCTTCGTGTCCCAACCCCGCCTCAGATGGCTGCTTCGCTTCGCTTCATTTGGAAAATTCGCTAAAGAATCTTGTTAATCTTTGGCTCGTTTGTACATAGGTGACTGAGCACAAATCAGCTGTTGTATTTGGCAGCTGACTCAAACTCATTAAACATTATCTCCATAAGATTAACATGGGAAATTTGAAGGATTGTTTGGCGGAGCTCCTTCTTAGGTTAATAGCGGCTAAAGGGATGATTGGATCTTGAATCTGACGGAAAATTCCTTCTTTGAAATTTAATTTTCTACAACTTTTGTATTTAACATTTTTTGCTACCTCTTACTGTTTTTTTACTAAATGCGCTCAAAGTGAGAAATTGAAAAAATCAAAAAAGTCTTTCCCACCTAAAAGGTGCTTCCAAAATTAAAAAATGTGAAATTCTGGCAATTTTCCCAAAAGTTTCTCGCCGAGAGCTTTAATTCAAGTATGAGGTCGAGGGGGGTATGATTACTGGAAGTGCCTAATAATTAATGTCAGTGAATCGGTGAAATCGTCTAGCTTTAAGGACTTTGGGGGGAGCCTCCCTTCTCGGATGAATAGTGGCTAAATGAATGATTGGATCTTGAATCTGAAGGAAAATCTCTTCTTTGAAATTAAATTTTCTACAACTTTTGTATTTAACATTTTTTGATATCTCTTTCCCCTTTCTTACTAAATGCGCTCAAAGTGGGAAAATGAAGAAATTGAAAAAATCGAAAAAAAATTTCCCGCCCAAAAGGTGCTTCCAAAATTAAAAAATGTTAAATTCTGGCAATTTTACCGAAAGTTTCTCGTCTAGAGCTTTAATTCAAGTATGAGGTCAAGGGAGGTACGATTATGGGAAGTGCCTAATAATTAATGTCAGTGAATCAGTGAAACCGGCTAGCTTTAAAAACGTTGGGCGGGAGCTTCCCTTCTCGGATGAATAGTGGCTAAATGGATGATTGGATCTTAAATCTGATGAAAAATCGTTAGTCTGAAATTAAACTTAAATTAAATTGTATTTAACAATTTTTGCTATCTCTTACCGTTTTCTTACAAAACGCGCTCAAAGTGAAAAAATAAAAAAAATCTAAAAAATCTTTCCCACCCAAAAGGTGCTTGCAAAATAAAAAATGTTAACTTCTGGCAATTTTCCCAAAAGTTTCTCGTCGAGAGCTTTAATTCAAGTATAAGGTTGAGGAGGGTCCGATTACGGGAAGTGCCTAATAATTAATGTCAATGAATCAGTGTTACCGTCTAGCTTTATATAACTAGATTATTTAACTTATTTGTATAACAATAAATGTACGTTTTTTCACAAACGTCTTTTTACTTTCTCCTGTTTTTTTGTAAAAAAAATCTTAACTCTGTTCGGAATAGCGAGACTCTACTGTATGTAACATTGCTGATATTTTATTTCTTTTCCAATATCTATAGAAATAATAAAATCGTGTCTGTCTCTCTGTTTGTGAACGTTCAAAAGTTGTGACGTCCTTACTGACCAAAGACAAATATTTCGCCCTCTTTTGTACGTTTGTGCTTATAACTTTATACTGGTAGCATCTAGATTCAATTTCAGATACTCATTGGATTCAGCTCGCCAAGTTCTTTCAAATACCTACCTGAGCCGATTCTGAGGTTGCTTGAATAGATAGGCCATTTGTTGGAAATTGCCTTAGTCAATCTATTCTACAATGTTCTTCATGTCATGTACTTCCTGCACAGCGTTGCAAATCAATCAGTTAAAATGACATATTCCAAAATATGATTCTTACTTCAGTTTTACGGTAGTTAATATATCAACAGGTATTAACACGTGTCTAGCGACAGGGAAAACCTGGAAAAGTCAGGGAATTTTACTTTTCTGGAAAAATCAGGGAATTTTGGTTAAGGTCAGGGGAAAATAACATTTCTAAGGAAAATAGTTCAAAATAACTACTTAAAATCATAGATTAATACAATTTTTAATTGAGAAAATAGACATTAAAGATAAGATGAACTTCTAAATTAATCAATAAGAAAACTACCGCACATATTCTGATATGTAAAAACAATTATCGGCAAGTTACGGGAGTGATTGTGGCAGCTTGTTCCAATGCACTTGCCTTGATATGACCTTGAAACCTTTCTCTAACGTGCTGTTTCTAAAAATGTTAGTTTTAATTTTAAATGTTTTCAAATCTGGGTATCTTCGTATCAATTAATTAAATATTCAATGCAAATCTGTACCGGTAGCTGGATTACAAAAACCAATTAGTTATTTCTTTTGTTATAATATAATAAAATATAATTTGAGTAATTAATTGTTTAATTTAATATTTATAGTCATAATAAATGTGTAATTTGCAACTGCTGGTGGTGGGTACAGTAACATAATTAGTATTAAATATTGAACAGTATTAATATTACCGTGTTTAATTAAATATTTAATTAATTCCCTAAAAATTGATTTGCTCACCAATATAATTTGAATGATTTACTAAAATAAAATTAGCATGGTTTTGTTTGTGCTTTTTCTAAGATTTGTCAGGGAAAAAGTAATTCAGACAGGGAAATGTCAGGGAAAAGTCAGGGAATTTCAAAAGGTCTTGTCACTAGACACCCTGAACTAGTTAGCCCCCGTGAAAAATCACTGGCAGGTTAATTAGATACACATCAGAAATACATAATTAAAAAAAATACTATTTAAAAACAATAGACTTTATTTAGGCCTACCTACTGTAACTATGCTGACAGTGATTTTTAACTCGGTAAATGTGAACAATTATAAGGATTATAGAACTGTAGGCTTATTTGTAAATTTTTTTAATTATATAAATTTGTTATTATACATTTAATGAAAGATAAAAATAGTATCTTTTAATTGCTTTTTATTTCATATTACTTGATCAAATAATTTAGAAGTTATTAATATTATATTAAAGAAATTAATAATCGAATATGTTTATTTGTTATACGAAGATATACAAATTTTTCCGACGAATAGGTATCTCTTCTTTAAATTTCTATGAACGAATATATTGATGATAAAAGGTTGTATTTATACACAGTTTATAACCTCAAAGCAAATCTTATAACGTACTACACCATAAATTAATTGAACTATTCATATTTAAAAAAATCAACTTCACAAGAAATTATAATGATTGAAGTTGTTAACATAACCCCAAAGTATAATGTACACTAGGTTTTGTTTAAGTATTACAGATGATATATAAAAGCGAAATACCACTCACTCATCACGATTTCTCAAAAACTACCGAATGGATTGAAATGAAATTTGGTATGTAGCTTCCTCTAGAGCCATAGGTGCTCACTAAGAAAGGGTTTGAAAAAATTCGAAATTTTAGGGGGGGTTTGGGGATCAAAGTTATTAAAAAACGATTTCTTCAAAACTACCAAACGGATTGAAATTAAATTTGGTATGTAGCTTCCTCTAGGGCCATAGGTGCTCACTAAGAAAGGGTTTGAAAAAATTTGAAATTTTAGGGGGGGT
>JAGFPH010012867.1:0-12207 GCA_018207615.1 Philaenus spumarius | reverse complement strand
GATCACCAAGAAAGGGTTTGAAAAAATTTGAAATTTTAGGGGGGGTTTGGGGGGATCAAAGTTATTAAATCACGATTTCTTCAAAACTACCAAACGGATTGGAATGAAATTTGGTATGTAGCTTCCTCTAGGACCATAGGTGCTTACTAAGAAAGGGTTTAAAAAAATTCGAAATTTTAGAGGGGGTTAGGGGGGATCAAAGTTATTAAATCACGATTTCTTCAAAACTACCGAACGGATTGGAATGAAATTTGGTATGTAGCTTCCTCTATTGCCATAAGTGTTCACTAAAAAAGGGTTTTAAAAAATTGGAAATTTTAGGGGGTTTGGGGGGTAAAATTACTAAATCACGATTTCTCCAAAACTACCGAACGGATTGGAATGAAATTTGGTATGTAGCTTCCTCTAGAGCCATAGGTGATTACTAAGAAAGGGTTTAAAAAAATTCGAAATTTTAAAAGGGGTTTGGGGGGATTAAAGTTATTAAATCATGATTTCTTCAAAACTACCTAACGGATTGGAATGCAATTTGGTATGTAGCTTCCTCTAGGGTCATAGGTGCTCACTAAGAAAGGGTATGAAAAATTTCGAAATTTTAGGAGGGGTTTGGGGGGATCAAAGTTACTAAAATCATAATTTCAGATCTTTTATTATTATGAAAATAGTGCTTTTATTATTTAAGATCTATATATATATAAAAGCCAAATACCACTCACTGACTAAACACTTAAAAAGAATACAATTACGTTAAAAGACTGAAAATACCAACCACCTCGGGCAATGCCGTACGGGTCAGCTAGTATTATGTTACTCACATATGTATGGACTTACACTCGCTTTTATAGGAGTTGATTTTTCTTAGCAATAATAAGTAAGTTTTTTCATTTAATAAAAATGCAATAACTTAAAAATTTGCTATGAATTGACTGAAATTAATAATTATATGTTGTTTCTTGATTAGTTTTTAATTTGAGTACTGTTTAATTTAGGCCAAGAACAAGCAATGTTGACGGGTCAGAGATTGAAAGAATTGGGCTACGACTTCTCCGAAGTAACGGTATCTACAATGACAAGAGCTAATGAGACTGCTGCTTTAATACAACAAAAATTGCCTTCACTTCCTACTTCTCATTGTGCTTTATTGGTTGAAGGAGCCCCAGTACCTCCAGAACCTCCAGTAGGCCATTGGAAACCTGAAGCTTATGTGAGTACTCTATTAATCTGACTGTTACTTGACTTGCATTGATTCATTTTCTCGTGTACGTAGTTTTGACTGTTTCACAGTATTTGTTACCAAGAGCAATAGTTATTTGTGTAACTAGTGCGCAAAGTGACACTTTGCTGCACTTGAGAGAAATCTTTACGCACGAGCCGCAGGCGAGTGCGGAAAGTTTCTCGAGTGCAGCAAAGACACTTTGCGCCCGTGTAACACATTATATTTTTCCTACAGTTACTATAAACCATATAAATAACAGGTAATTGTATATAAAGGTGAACTTTTATTATGCATTTCCACAAATTAACAAATCAAAACTTAAACGAAATTGTTTCACAAAGTAACAAATAAAAATCTGAATGAATGTTTATACAAACATAATGAATTATGTATTATTATAATCATAATCACTTTCACTCTCTTCATTATTTGCAAACATTTTACTTAGGCCTATAAACAAACACTCTTATCTATCAAATACTCAACAACAGGATATAGGTTAAGTTATAAGTCCAAAGCGTTGAATGACAACAATGCACCATTTGATCGATTTAGTCACACAGCTGATCGAGTTAGTAGTGTTGCCAACTTGTTTTCAAGAGAAACGTATTACGTGCCTTATACATGCACACTATTTTGTGTTGTTTGGTTGAAATTCTGGAGTGCGGGAAAGTAAAATGAGTGCGGGAAAGTGAAATGAGTGCGGGAAAGTGAAATGAGTGCGGGAAAGTAAGTAAATGCAGGAATCAGCTACTTTGCGTACTATAATCAGTGCAAGAAGACCCGCTTTGTCAGGTAACTGTAGGAAAATTATATTTTATTCCTCTCTGAAAAGGTGTTTAACGTATTAAATTTGTAAGTTTAATTATGATTTTTAAATCTTTTATCGTAATCTTAGGTAGAAATAAGGTGATAATGAACTCGTTTGTTCGTACTTAATTTTGAAAAGTATGTAGTATTAGGTTTTATTCAATTTCGCAATGAATGATTTCACGCTTTATTCAATTTTGCATAGAATGTGGTATTATGTCAGGTGTTCTGCAATGGTATTTTTCAAATCCTTATAATATATACTGGGTGATTCAGAACTACACGGCAAAGTCTCGGTAGCTCATTTTATAGCTAAAAATAAGAAAAAAAGTTCATATAAACATAGGCTCGAAAATGCTTCATTTTCCAAATATCCGCCATTTTGTTTTTTTTTACAAAATAATTCATATCTAGAGAAATGTTTGACTGATTGAGTTCAAACATGGCATGAAGTTTACCCTAACAATGATCTATCTCAAGAAAAATAAGCGATTATATCCAATCATCCGTTTCAAAATGGCGCCGGTTTGACAATTTCAAACCTAAATTACTCAAAAACCTTACATTTTAACTAAAAATGTCAAGATACCTTTTTTGTAGCCCTTTTGATTCTCTATGGGGTGGTGTAACCGTCATAACAATCGGATGAAGGATAATAACAGTATATCATGATTATGAACATACAATATTGTTGTGCTTACTGCGTGTTGGTATAGGATGGCGGGTTGAACAAACCAATTATTACACACAACTAATATCCTTCATCCGATTGTTTTGACAGTTCACCTGACCACCGACTTAAATTACAGCTTAAAATGGGGTTGGTTGTAGGGAATTTCCGTTGGTTCTCTTAAAGGAATAAATCAACAGAATACATTTAAGTTACTTTGAAGCACTTGCTCGAAGGAGACACGGTATTCGGAAGAGCCCTGAGGTATTCCACGATCCCATGATACCCCCTTAGCTGTATATATAGGTTGGACAGGATCTGAAATGATCACTCAATAGAGTTATATTCCACAAAAGTTCTTCTTTGGGTAAAACTGCAGCCGAGAAAGAGGACTCCGTTACCATTAAAAGTTGTAACACTAACAGCCATGTAACAGAAATACTCATGATGATAATAAATAAATAAATAATTTCCCATAATGACTAAAGCATAAAGGTTTGGTCTAAATAAAATGAAAGACACAATATAGAATACCAAACATTTATAATTCTGATATATACATATACAAATTCTTTTGTGACGCAAATAGTTAAAGTAAAATCATTTAAATAAAAATAAATAAAGTAAAAGGCAGACTATTAGTAAATAAAGTAAAAAAGCAGACTTAGGGTGTATTAATCAACAAAAGATAACGTGTATGAATTGTATAAAAAGTTATTGTCAGTCGAAAATAAGTGCGTATTGTAGAACGAACGGTTAAAAGGGACAAATAAATGATTACACAATAGACAATTTAATAAATGATTACACAATAGACAATTTAATAAATGAAGAACAGTTAAACACATGTAAAGAAATCAATATGTATCAGCGTATATAACAAAGTACATCATAATATCGGCATATGTGTCGGAACGCAGGACAAACAATAAGCGTCGAAATAATTTCAATAGAGAAGGTCGTGTACGGCACCAAGAAGATGCTAGAACTCTAAATATGGGGTGGAAGCTTATATGTGTTGTAAGCTGCAGGAGGTGTGAATTTTGGTAAAGAATGTAGTTTTTTCATCGGAATAGAAACAAATGTTGTTCTAAAGTAAAGCAGAGGTGCTTCGGCGTTAGTGTGAACTTGGAAAATGAAATCGATGGTGTAAGTTATGCGACAGGTGAATTAATAGAAAGTCAACCATGTGCTTCGACAAAACGCGCGCAATGGATAGATAGTGCTTCATATTGATGTGTAATTACAAAGAAATCCTAGGTAAAAACAGTGAAATAAACAACGCAGTAAGTAATAATGGCCATAGGACATAAGTATCTCAGTCTGCAATTTTAGAATTTTGATTATTTTAACAAGTAGCTTCATTTGATTTTATTGCGTCATACATTTAAGGTAGGCTTGACTACACTTTGTACAGATTTTTTTTTATAATTGACTTGTTTGTTTTTGTAATGCTGATATATTCTGTTGTAAATAATTATTTCTTGATAATGCTTGAGTAAAGAATTAGTTGTTCCGCTACAATGTCTTAGATTCCTTTATTTAGCCACGCACATTCACTAGCCTGTACTTTGCAGCCAAGTACTCACCCCTGAGAAAATTAAGTTAAAATAATAAATCAGTAGTAGTAATTACCAATACATAAATGTTAATACATAAATGCTAAAAGAGCAAACAGAAAGTTATATATGGATTATTAATTTTTTTCATATGAGAATTAAACAAAGGTGATTTTAAGGTTTTTATTAATAAAGTGTCTAAGGTAGGCCTAAGGTGAGTTGTAGTTTAAGGTGTAAGGTGAATGAAGGTAAAGTGAAGCTTAAGGTTGATGTTAAGGTGTAATTCTACGTTGGAGTGGAGGTGAGATACATGGTGTATAATAATTTTTTTATGGAGGCAGAGAAGTAAGAGGTTTTTTGATGATTTTAAGTTATGATATGAATGACGATTTTTTTTATATTGAAGGTAAATAAGTGAATGAAATAAAGGAGAGGTAGAGAATAATCCATATATAGCATTTTATTAGTTTGAAAATATTTTTTTTAAATCTTTTGCAAGTTTTTCCGAACCCCATTTTTTTTTAACAGTTTATATCTTATTATATTTTTATTTTTGTAACCTTCAGTTACAAAATGGCGCCCAACGTGAGGCTGTTAAACGAAAGCGAAGTGGATGTCGTGGTAACTTTGGAGGTTTTTTGAGGCGTTGTGGCGGACAACTTATAATCTCAAATTGTTGAATACGATTCTAGAATATGGCAAATAGGGTAGAAATGGACGATTCAGGATTGGACCTGGATCAATCTATCAGTTTGAGTGTACAGGATGAGGTTGGGAATTCAGAGATAATGAAAGATAGCGAAAATACAAATAAGGTTAGGTCAGATGACAAAAGTGTGGGAGATAAATTTGATGCAATGATGCAATTCTTGAATTCAAAGTTTGAAAGTTTTAACAATAATCTAAATAGCAAAATTGAAAACTTAAGTGTAAAAAATAAAGTAAACAATGAAAATCTAAATAGCAAAATTGAAAATTTAAGTGTAGAAAATAAAGTAAACATTGAAAATCTAAATAGCAAAATTGAAAATTTAAGTGTAGAGAATAAAGTAAATAATGTCAATTTAAATACGAAGCTAGATAATCTCCAAGTAGAAATGGAGGTTATGCGCAAGGAATGTAAAGATTTGAAAGCAGGAAGTGACCTAAGATTTAGTGAAATTTCAAAAAGCTTAGATGTAAAAATACAGTCAATTGATAATAAGGTAAATGACATTTCCAAATCTTTTGAAAGTAAATTAACAGAAGTGAATACGAGCGTGACCAGTAAAGTAAATGTAGTAGAAAATAAATGTTTTGAAATTGAAAACAAAGTTGATGGTGATTTAATTAATTTATTAATTTATTATTAATTTATTACATTTATATTGGTAGATATAGAAATTGAACAGGTAAAGCAAAAAACAAAAGATTTGGAAGGAGATTTTACTGATAAAATTAATTCTAAATTTAAGAGTGTAAGTAGTAATTTAGAAGAATTTAAGAATGATATTGAAAATAGGCTTGATAATAATTCTGTGGAAATGTTTAATAAGTGTAGGCAAGATAAATGGGAATTTAAAAAGGTATTAATTAGGAAATATTTTAAAGAAGAGGCAGAAATTTGGTTCGATGTTCATAATGTAGAGTGGAAAGATTTTTCAGAATTTAAAGTAGCTTTCTTAAATAGATTTTGGTCTCAGGACAAACAGGAAAATTTAAGAGTAAAAATAATGTTAGGAAAAATATATCAAGGACAGGTTAGCCACATACATAATTATGTTATTAGATTATTCTATCAAACTCAATTCTTAGATCCACCAATGCCAATGGAAACATTTACTAGGCATATTGTTAAGCAGTTACCAAATGACCTAAGGCTAGTATTGTTGGCAGCAATGCCTGACAACTTGAATAAATTAGAAAAGATTATAATGGATTGGCAGGAAAGCCAAAAACATATTGGTGAGAATAGGAATAGTAGTTCAGAAGTAAATATGTCTCGCAAAGACTTTAATCAAAATAGGCCACCATTTTTTCAAAATAGGCCATTTCAACAACATAGGCAGCAATATGATCAGAATAGGCCAACGTTTCAGCATAATAGGCCACCATTTGAACAAAATAGGTCATTTAATCAGAATAGGCCACCAGCTAATGCAAATAGTAATGGAAATATGTATAATAGGGAACAAAGTGGACAACAGAATAGGCCACCAAATAACTTTAACAGACATATGGCAGGTAATGGTAATAATCAAAATAGGCAAACCTTACCTGAACAGCATAAGGGAAACGAGCACCGACAATAATACAATCGGCTGGTATTAAATTGTCGAAACAAGACAAGCCGACAGAATGTAGTGTTAATAAGATTTTAACGACACACATACATAAAAGTAATAATAATAATTTAGATTTAGAATCAAATGATATGTTAATTAATGAAAATAATTTCACTGAAATTAAGTCTAAGCCTATTAAGGGTGACATAGTAGAAATTGAAATAGAAGTTTTCAATAAAAAATATTCCTGTATAGTAGATTCTGGTTCAGAAGTTACAGTAGTAAGTGAAAATATTTTCAAAGAATTGGTAGAAATAAGTCAAAATAAGGTTATGGAGTTACCAGTATCAAATTTGTTAATAACTGGAGTAACTGGTACTAGAAGCAAAAGAATTTCAAAGCAAATATGTTTAGAGGTTAGAATAAATAATAAAACTTTATTAATGAATTTTTTGGTAATAAATGGGTTAAATTTGGATTTCATAATGGGGTGTGATTTTTTGGAAAGTTGTAAAGCTAGAATAGATTTTGAAAATAGGTTAATACATTTTAAATACGAGGACATTGAAGTAAATACAAAATTCATTAATAAAGAAGAAATGTATGTGTGTGGTTTAAAATTATGTAAAAATAAGAATAATGTTGTTTTTGAAGAAACGAATATGTTTAATAATATAGAGTCACAAATGGAGGACACGGTTTATTCTTTTTATAATGAGGCAATGTATAGTGATGACAATTTGGAAATAGTAGATAACGATCGGGAATTAGAGTGGGAACAAAATTTAATAGAAGTAATTAATAGTAGTAATTTGGGAAGTGAATTAGAACAAAGTAAGTTGGCCACTGTTTTAAATTATTATAGAGACATTTTTTCGGACAAGGCGGGAAAGATAAAAGATTTTAAGGCCAAATTAAATATTAAACAAAATGAACCGTTTGTAAATAGGTCGTATGCAGTGCCTCATTCAAAAAGAGAAGCGGTGCACTGCGAAATTGAAAAAATGATAGCAAACGATATTTTAGAAAGTTCAAGCAGTCCTTATTCAAATCCCTTAGTATGCGTCATAAAAAAGGACGGCTCAGTAAGATTGTGTCTAGACGCAAGACAAGTAAATAAGTTAATAGTACCTGACAGGGAAGCACCTGAGAACATTGATGACTTGTTACAAAGATTTGAGGGGGTAAATTATATTAGCAGTATTGGTTTAGTAAGTGGGTTTTGGCAAATAGAATTGGATGCAGAATCCAGAAAATATGTAGCATTTACATTTAATGGGCGAAATTTACAGTTCAAAAGATTACCGTTTGGTTTAAATATAAGTACCTCAGTGTTCAAGAAAGGGTTAAGCCATGTCATGGGACCAGAAGTCCAATCTTTTGCTATCATTTATGTCGATGACATCTGAATAGCGTCAAAAACATTTCATGAACACATTGAACATTTGGCAAGACTTTTTGAAAGATTAAGACAGTTCAATGATACAGTAAAGCTTAGTAAATCTAGTTTTTGCAAAAGGGAGATTAATTTTTTAGGTTATCATATTTCAAATTTGGGTATAAGGGCAGATGAAGAAAAAGTTAGAGTCATTCAATCATTTCCAGAGCCAAGAAACTTAAAACAATTACAAAGTTTTTTGGGTCTGTGTAATTACTATAGAAAATTCAGACAAAACTATGCAGAGTTAACGGCACAATTTCGACATTTGTTAGGGAATAATGGTAAAACAAAGAAACAATGGATATGGAGAGAGGCAGATAGAGAAGTATTTAACAGAATTAAACAGGAATTCTTGAAATGTGTTATGCTGAAACATCCGAACTTTAGTGAGACCTTTTACATGAGCACCGATGCTTCAGATATTGCTTTAGGAGTTATATTATATCAACTAGACCAGAATGGCGATAAGATGGTAATAGCATTTGCTAGCAGAAGCTTGCAAGACTTCGAGCTGAGATATACCATAACAGAAAAGGAACTGCTGAGCATTCTGTTTGGATGTAAAAAGTTTAGGAACTACATTTTAGGAAATAAGACAATAGTAAGATCGGATCATAAGGCCTCATGTTTTTGAAGAACTGTAAGTTGACTCATGGGAGATTGCTTAGGTGGATGTTGTACCTTCAGGAATACAATTAGACATAGAATACTGTCCAGGTAAAGAAAATATAGCTGCAGATGTGTTGTCAAGAACAAATAATAAAGATATGGTTAGAAAGAACGAAGAGGGTGTGCTAAATGTGTATAATGCTAATTTAGAAAAACAATGGAAATTTAATGATAAGAGAATTAAGAAAATGTTTGAAAATTTAATAATAGAACAGCTAAAGGATGTTAAATATAAACAAATAATAGAAACCTTAAATGATAGAGATCAAAATTATAGTAAGTTAAAGAAATATTTTGTAATTTATAAGAATGTATTGTTTAGAAGGTATAACGATTCAGATAGTTATAAGATATGTATACCATCAGTTATGTTAGATAGTGTAATAAATGACTGTCATGAAAGGTACGGTCACATTGGCAGCAGCAAATGTTATCGTATCTTGAGAGAAACATTTAGTTTTCTGAAAATGAAAAAAATTATAAAAAATAAATTAAGGGGATGTATACTTTGTCAGAAAAGCAAAATTAGTAATCAAAAGCAAGAGGGATTAATGAAAAACATAATACCGAATAAGCCATTAGATTTGATCGCGGTTGATTTATTTGGAGAGTTGCCCGTTGGGAGGGGAGGCGTTAAATATATTTTTGTCGTGTTGGATGTTTTTTCTAAATTTGTAAAATTGTATCCAGTAAAAAGGGCAATCTCAAAAGTTTTGGCAGAAAAGATAACACAATGTTATATGGTAGAAGTAGGGAAACCGAATGTCATTCTAAGTGATCATGGCAGTCAATTTCAATCAAATGTATGGTACGATGTTTTAGGATGGGAAGGCATTCACATTAGGCACACATCTGTATATCATCCTCAAAGCAATCCCAGCGAAAGATGCATGAGGGAGTTAGGAAAAATGTTTCGGATTTACATGAACGAACAGCATAACAAGTGGCCTGATTATGTGTCATTTATAGAGAGGTGTATAAACTATTCCATACATGACTCTACAAACTTTGCACCTTATGAGATTATGTATCAAAAGAAATGTCCAAGAATATATAGAAATTTGGTTGAAAGTCCAAATCAAAGTGAAATAAATAATGATGAAAGATTGGCATTGGTAAGGAAACAACTTAGGTTGAAGGCTGATCAGCGCAAAAGATTGCATGACAAAAATATAAAACCCATAGTTTATGAAGTAGGAGATTTAGTATTGGTGAAGAATCACTATTTATCATCGCATCTCAAGAAAGAGATAAAGAAGTTCTTTCTATTGTATAGAGGTCCATATAAGGTAAAAGCGAGAAAGATGGAGAACGCTTATGTTTTGGAAGAGATAGAGACTGGAGATGAGATAGGCACCTATAATGTGGTGGAACTGCGAAAATTCTATGTTTCAACTAACCTTAATACTTGCTACACCGTAATACTTGTATTAGGTGTTAGTTGATAATTAATGATAACATAGATAGATAAGCATGTTGTATACAGTTGTATAATGAATAATTGTGAGAGTTAATAGATAATTTAATCCAAGTTTGTGTGTTGTAGCCAGGCATGGCCCAACGCGTCATCATTGCGGGTCAAAGAGATAGCAATTTTGGGTCATGTCTGGTGATTTCAAGGTACGGCGTCCTTTAAAAAACGGCCAAGTAGCTGATGTTCACTCACCAAGGTGAACATCAGTGATTTATGTTTGCTGGTGTCATAAACCTCCATAGCTGTAAGGATGGTGTTTGCTGACGCACACCATCACAAACTTTATGTATTATTTTTTATGTATATATGCACATGTATATTTTCTTTTCTTCTCCATTTCTTGCCTGGTTGCTGCGCTCTGATGGAATGATCCATGTACGTTGTTTAAGAGGGGATCGTTGCCATTTTTAGAGGTGTTCATTCGCAATTTGATATGCAGGTGTGGTGTGGTAGATTTGTATGAGTGTATGTAAATGTAAATGTAAATTTTAAATATTGTAAAGAATTTGATTTGTGAAGTGAATGATTGTTTAAAATGTGTTAACTAAGAATGATTGAGTGTAGAATTGTCACAAGTTAAAGATAAGTGAATTTTAGTTGTTGCCATGGTAATTAATAATGTGTAATTTTTGATTAATGAGTGAATTCTGATTTGTAAATAATGTATAATTTTTGATTTGTGAATAATGTTGAATCTAATAATGTTGAGTGATGAACAATGAAAACTCTAATACTCGAGTGATTTCAATGATGTATAATTTTTGATTGACAGTCTTGATGATGAAAAATAATGTGTAATTTTGATTTTCAGTAATATTTGATTGTATTATTTGACTGTGAAACTTGATATTGATGTGTAATTAATTCTTGAATATTGTTTTATTGTGACATTTGATTTCAATGTTAGATTGTTTTGAGTTGACAATCATGAATTTTTTGGTTTTTTGAATTTTTTTTGAATTTTTTGGTTTTTTGAATTTTGATTTTTTTCTGTGGCAACTAATAATTGATTTGAATGTAAACATTGGCAAACAAAATTTTTTAAAATAAGAACAATGATTTGGATTTCTAAATATTAATAATAAATAAATATAACTTGTAATTTTTGAAATTTTTTAATAATGTGAAGACCAGATTTCTTTGAAATTTTAAATTTTCTTTAATTTTTTTTCTGTTACATGGACTGTGGTGTTTTTGGTGTTCATGAAAGCAAATTCCATGAATTTCTTTCATGAACAGGGATATCTGTAACACTAACAGCCATGTAACAGAAATACTCATGATGATAATAAATAAATAATTTCCCATAATGACTAAAGCATATAGGTTTGGTCTAAATAAAATGAAAGACGCAATATAGAATACCAAACATTTATAATTCTGATATATACATATACAAATTCTTTTGTGACGCAAATAGTTAAAGTAAAATCATTTAAATAAAAATAAATAAAGTAAAAGGCAGACTATTAGTAAATAAAGTAAAAAAGCAGACTTAGGGTGTATTAATCAACAAAAGATAACGTGTATGAATTGTATAAAAAGTTATTGTCAGTCGAAAATAAGTGCGTATTGTAGAACGAACGGTTAAAAGGGACAAATAAATGATTACACAATAGACAATTTAATAAATGATTACACAATAGACAATTTAATAAATGAAGAACAGTTAAACACATGTAAAGAAATCAATATGTATCAGCGTATATAACAAAGTACATCATAATATCGGCATATGTGTCGGAACGCAGGACAAACAATAAGCGTCGAAATAATTTCAATAGAGAAGGTCGTGTACGGCACCAAGAAGATGCTAGAACTCTAAATATGGGGTGGAAGCTTATATGTGTTGTAAGCTGCAGGAGGTGTGAATTTTGGTAAAGAATGTAGTTTTTTCATCGGAATAGAAACAAATGTTGTTCTAAAGTAAAGCAGAGGTGCTTCGGCGTTAGTGTGAACTTGGAAAATGAAATCGATGGTGTAAGTTATGCGACAGGTGAATTAATAGAAAGTCAACCATGTGCTTCGACAAAACGCGCGCAATGGATAGATAGTGATTCATATTGATGTGTAATTACAAAGAAATCCTAGGTAAAAACAGTGA
>JAGFPH010012866.1:0-28447 GCA_018207615.1 Philaenus spumarius | reverse complement strand
TCCCGGCATCAGTGAAGTGTATAAATACTATATTTATTAAGAAAAATTTTCAGGTTTGTGTATTTATAGTAGTTTTCATTGACAAGTTAAAGCAAACAAATACCCTTTTTTCAGTGTAACACTCGGACGGCCTGATGTAACCACCAAAGGTAGCCTAAAAATGTATTCATAATTTCCACCACAGAAATTGACAAATTTTAAAACGAGGAATTATTTATTTTAAAAGCATCCATGTGCTGTTTTTGTAAATACACTTGGGAAGGGGAAAATACGAACTGTCGGATAATGAAACGAGAAATAGGGCATACATAAACATGTTTATTTATTTCAGTATAATACATCTTTCAGTCCTTTTGAGTTCAGTGAATATCTCCTGGGACAGAATGAGTTTTAATATTTCGGTTTTGTTAAAATATATTATTTATTATTTTCATAGCCTGTCATAAAAAAACCCGTAAAAATCCATATAAAGCTAATGTTTGGTTGCTGGGGTTTTTAGAGTGTACATATTTGTTTTGAGTTTTAGTATATGTGGTTGCTTACGCAGTTGTCTTTCTAGTAAGTAAATAAAGTATGGTGAACGGTAAAACGTAACCGCTCAGTTTATTAGCGAATTTCCATAAGAAAAATGAGCTATTGCAGTGGTCCTTATGGTAAGACCCAAGATCGGGAGTAGGAAATGAGCACCGATCATGGTCCCCAGAACACGTTTTGGGCTGTCATTAAAAATCATATATATATATATATGTTCGCACTCTAGCGGCAGCATTTTAAGTCTGATTTGGTTAAAATTTGGTACACATGTTGGTTGTCTACGTCGCTCAGACGACTTCGTTAGCCAAAAAAATCCAACAATCGGAAGCTCGTTTTTTGACCAAAAGTAACTTTTATTGATATTTTTTCTACGAGAAGGAATCTGTTTTTGAGTGTTTTCAACAAATATAAATGTAGGATGTTATTCTGCACATTTTGTTTTTTACGCGACCTTATAGCTCGCTTGGTTCCTCCGAAATCGTTCAAGACGTAAAATACCATAGAAGTACCCGGTTCAAAGCCTGGATCCTACCGTGGGGTTGGCGTGCGAAGTACGCAACGCTTTGTGTATTGAAGACCCTCCCAATATGCGGAATGGCGTGAGAAGCACGCAATGCTTTGTATATTGAAGATACTCCCAAAATGCGGAAAGGCGTGCGAAGCACGTAATGCATTGTGTATTGAAGAGACTCTCAAAATTCGGAATGGCGTGCGAAGCACGCAATGCATTGTGTATTGAATATAACCCTAACACGGGGAATGGCGTGCGAAGCACGCAATGCTTTGTGTATTTGAAGATATTCCCAATATGCGGAATGGCGTGCGAACCATTTTGCAGCTATTCAGCACCGTCGTGAGTAGACGTATTTCACAAATTGTTGGTTGAAACCCTAAAACATAGGACTATAAACTTAATTTTGGAAATTTCCTCAACTCACGTCAGCGGTTCAGCTGCGTGGTCGAATTATCTATATATACAAAAGCGAAATACCACTCACTCACTCACTCACTCGCTCCTCACTCATCACGATTTCTCAAAAACAACGGATTGAAATGAAACTACCGACTAGGAACTACCCTATGTAGCTTCCTCTAGGGATATAGGTGCTTACTACGAAAGGGTTTGAAAAAATTCGAAATTGTAGGGGGGTTCGGAGGGATTAAAGTTATTAAAAAACGATTTCTTCAAAACTACCGAACGGATTGGAATGAAATTTGGTATGTAGCTTCCTCTAGGGCCATAAGTGTTCACTAAAAAAGGGTTTTAAAAAATTGGAAATTTTAGGGGGTTTGGGGGGAAAAGATTACTAAATCAAGATTTCTCAAAAAATACCGAACAGATTGGAATGAAATTTGTTATGTACCTTCCTCTAGGGCCATGGGCGCTCGCTAAGAAAGGGTTTCAAAAAATTCGAAATTTTAGGAGGGGTTTGGGGGGATCAAAGTTACTAAAATCATAATTTCAGATATTTTATTATTATGACAATAGTGTTTTTATTATTTAAGATCTATATATATAAAAGTCAAAAACCACTCACTGACTGAACACTTAAAAAGGATACAATTATGTTAAAAAGACTGAAAATACCAACCACCACGGGCAACGCCGTACTGGTCAGCTAGTTGTATTTATAAATATCGTTTCCAACCAGGCAAACAGAATACCCGTCAACTCGTCCGCAAAGCTTAACTCGGTGAAAGACAGGTTTTAATTCTCGGCCAAATCGTGACTTGCAGCCCTTTTAGTCCGCTTTACTTCTCAAAATAGAGTCGAATAATCTTAATAAAGCCCGTGGGTGCTGTTAGTGTTCGGTTCGCAATATCGTTATTAAAATATCCCACAGTACCTAGTTTTTAACAGATCCGCCATTTTGTTTTTTCATTTGTCAATTAGTACCTCGAAAACGGATTTATGTAATAAGATGAAATTTTGCAGAACATATAATGTGTAAGTGGCAGTCAAATAATAATTTTCGATCGCGCTGCTGGACCATTGACTTCAGTTTCCAAAATTAAGTTTATATGTTTTAGTTTTTCAACCAACTATACAGGGTGACTATTTAAGTATGCCACCATTGGTATATCAGAAGCGATAAGATTTACAGGAAACTAAATGGGGGACTTCACCTACTTTTTAGTGACCTTTAATAATATGAATTTGAAATTTCGAAAATATGCCGCCATTTTCCAATATGGCGCCCAACTTTGAACCTGGATTTGAACCGAATACTTTTTATAGTATTTTATTTCGGCGGAACCAGATGGGCTATAAGGTCGTGTAAAACAACAAAATGTGCAGAATAATCACCTGCATTTTTGTTTTTAGAAAATCTCCCTTCTAATCGGACGCTATGCTCCTAGACTACTTGCGTTGGAGAAGGCTATGTTCTGAACCTATCCTTTGCATGGATTTCCGTCATGCAACTTGTTTTGTAGTTTACACTGCGCGTTTCGAGAACAGGTCCTCATCTTCAGGTGTTGAAATAACTAATGTTTGACGTTCTCACATGTGATTAGTTATTTCAACACCTGAAGATGAAAATCACTTCTCGAAACTTGTAGTGTAAACTACAAAATAATTTAGGAAATTATGTGTATGGTTAGTGCTCAAATGAATCATTATTAAATTATCCACTGAAAATAATTTCTAAAATATGACAACATAAGCTTTTATGAGATAAAAGGAAAACTAACAGGTTCTGTTATAAAAATTTAATTTTACAAAACTACTTTGAAGGAGACTGATCAAATTGTTACACAAGATAAAACCATAATGTAAAAGTCTTCAGTTTGCTGTAGTCTTCAGCTTAATGCTTCTCCTTGTGGTACTCCATAAAACACTTGGGATGAAGTCCGACATTGAACTTCACACAGATGATCTTGGCCTTACTGTTACAGTTCTTTGGAAAGAGGCCAATGGTTTAGGCTGTCATATCGCACATCTGTCAATGGTTTAGGTACGGGTTTTCTTTGGATTAGAGGCTTCCCACAACTTTTCAGTATAGTGACAGCCAAGTTTCTGCGAACCGGTCAATGGCTGTTTCAAGATCTAAAGGTTTTCTACCGATAAGCCTGTTTGAAACAGTGTCACCAAACAGGTAAACAAATATTTGCCACCACCATTGTTTCTGCTTCATTCGAGTTCTGTATGCAGACACATTCTGATCCATTAGATCAATTCCTCCCATATTTTTCTTGCAAGAAGAACATACTGACTGTTGTTGAGCTTGAACGTTTGTTTTTTTCCTTTGACTCCCTTTTTTCAGATTACTTGCAGCCCGCTATCAGAAAGTAGCCTACGCTAAATAAGTACAGCATTAATATTGATATTCTTGTACCACTTAATGGCACTAATATTTATAAGATCGAATGCAAATTACAGACAAAATAACTATGGGACAAGGTAACATGGTAATGGCATTCAAACTGTTTTTGGTTCAAGATGGCAAGACTTGCTTGTGTGCATAGCGTCCGTTGTATCGGACGCACAAAGAAACACATCTGTGGGTAGGACATATAAAACACCTGAAGTTAAATACGGTATGCAGGTATGTTGCACATATGGCTAAGACAGTTAAAATGTGAAAGTAACAAAATAATTATGTTTTTATATAATTGTATTAGAAAAAAAAACCTATTCCTCGTAAGAACATAATAGTTGTTTGCCATTTCCAGATCTGCAACATAGAGGTTATGTTTACAACTGCAGAACACATGCTAATTTGTTTCAGTAGAGTCTAGTGGTACCAACCTTTGTCACTAAAAAATAAAATTCCCAACCACAGAATTAAAATTCCCTTAATCCGATTTATCGGGCGCTATGCATTAGCAATTTTGAAAAAAAAATAATGAAATGTGTAGTTTTTATTTTTTCATCTTTATATTTACAAGGGCTATTTTGGGGGTTTTAGGTTACAACCCTATTGAAACCTATTATTTCAAGGGATTCATTTTTCCCTAGGACTTTTTACTAACCCATAGCCGATCTCGGGAAGCTTTTTACTTAGTTTATTAGCGAATTTCCATAGGAAAAATGACCTATTGCAGTGGCCCTTATGGTGGGACCCAAGGTCGGGAGTAGCAAATGAGCACCGATCATGGTCCCCAGAACACGTTTTGGGGTGTCATTCAAATTCATATATGTATATATGTGTTCACACTCTAGCGGCCGCATGTTAAATCCGATTAGTTTCAAATTTGGTACACGTGTAGGTTGTCTATGTCGCTCGGACGAGTTCGTTTGCCAAAAAAATCCAACAAACGGAAGTACGTTTTTTGATCGGAAGTAACTGTTTTTGAGATTTTTACTTCGAGACTGAAATTTTTTAAAAGTTTTTTTCTAAAAATATAAATGAAGGATGTTATTCTGCACATTTTGTTTTTTTACGTGGCATTATAGCTCGCTTGGTTCCCCCAAAATCGACCAAAACGTAAAATACCATACATGTACCCGGTTCGAAACCAAGTGGTGTAAACTCGCGAGGCCACTAGACGCATTCTACTAATATATTGCGTAGACATCGACAGCTGTTCAACGCCTACGTGAGTAGACCTATTTCACAAATTGTTGGTTGAAACCATAAAACTTAGGCATATTTAATTTAATTTTGGAAATTTGCTCAACTCACGTCAGCGGTCCAGCTGCGTGGTCGAATTATTCCATAATACATTGCAGTAGTTGTTTTTTAATCTATAGAAAATCTTCACCATGAACACATTATACTTAGGATTCGTTGATTGAATAGCGTTGATTCCCTTAATTTATTAGAACCAGTAGCCAGCCTACTCAGTATATTCTACTTAAATATTTTTCTTTAAGCGAAACGAGTTTAGAATTACGAATGTTTACCTTTAAGTACAAACATTAAATGCAGTCGTCCTTTACACCCTCTCCCTCCTCCCCCAGTTTCCAGGAGTTGAGTAAATATTTTTTTCAAATCCAATTTCCCGTCCGTGGTGAGCGGGGTAAAAAGACAAGTATGTGTATACACTTCCTGAGCTGTCCTAATGATATCATCGCAAAGCAACTAACCACATTACTTAAGTTGCGTTTGTACTTAGGCAATCAAATATTCTAATCAGTTAAATGCACTCGTACATAGTATTTTTTGTTTTATAAATTATCTTAGTGTTTCCTTGTTTTTGGGGGCAATCCTTGTTTTTTAGCGAATTTCCATTGGAAAAATAAGCTATTGCAGTGACTCTTACGGTGACGCCTAAGGTCGGGAGTGGTCAATGAGCAATAATCATCGTCCCTAGAACACGTTTTTGGGTGTCTTTAAATTAAATAAACGGTACCAGAAACTGGCACATACTTTCTCACAAACATATTTAAGTTATTAAGCAGATTCACTGTGACTTCATAATTGCATTAAAGAAGGAGAGTAACTAGTAAATATTATTATTATTAGCTGAGAGATGAGAGAAAACTATTCCATAGATTTCGAACAAATTTGCACCAAACATGTCAATAAGGCCTGTATATATAAAAAAAAAAGGTTTTGAAAACTTTGAAAACATCCCCCTTTTTGGCCAAAAACCTCCAAAAATCTGTTATTATTATTATCTAAACGACAAGGTTAAGAAAGATGCTGTGTTTCGTATATGGTAGGGTACATTAAGGGCTACGAATAAGCCAAATTTTATCAAAATCGTTAGAGCCGTTTTTTTTTTATAAAAAATTAACTGATTTTTGGGGTTTTTTTTTACTAAAAAGAGGGTCGTTTTCAAAAATTTTCGAAATCGATGGAATAGTTTTCTCTCTAGCTTTGTATACATACAGACAGACATTTTGTAAAAACTCCTTTTTTTTACTCAGGGGTCCCAAAACGGATAATTCCACAAAAATCTCAACATCGATTTGTTTTGCGATCACTATACTACTTTCTCTGTACTATAGTATAGTGAGAATGTAAAATTGTAAATATATGTTCGCACTCTAACAGCCGCATTTTACGACGGATTTAGTCCAAATTTAGTACACGTTGGGTTTCTATGTCGCTCGGACGAGTTCGTTGGCCCAGAAAATCAAACATCCGGAAGTGCGTTTTTTAAAGATTTTTTATAAAAATGTGGTATGTCTGTTCGATACGCATGCCCAGACGCATAGCACAACATTGAGTGAAACAATATTTCAAATATGTAAATTTAACTACCTTTACTTCCTAAAAGAATTGAAAGCTGCCATTTTGCAAAATTGTTTCTTATGTGACATATACAATACAATTAAGCAATCGTATTTTGATTATTTTAGAAGAACGAAAAGTAGAATATGTAACCCAAAAACAATAGTTCTTTATTTTACTTAGAGGAAATTTGGCGCATTTATTAAAACAGATGAACCCATCAAATTTCATTCACTGTTTCAGTCCAAGGGGTTAAAATGGGGTAGAATATAAATATAAATTCCACTAACGTCCTTTGAAGCTAGAGAGCTGAAATGTGGTACAAGTACAAGGTATTGTAATAATAATAATAATATGTCTTTATTAAATACTAGAGGGCTCCATCCCTGCTCGCTTCGCTCGCCAACCCCCGCGGTGACACGCGTCGAAGCAAATGCAAACAGGTTATTTTATATAAATAGGCCCTACTATTAAATTCTAATATGTCTTATTTATTTTAATTAGGATGTAGCATAGTGATTTCTTATTTTTAAGTTCCTTAATTTATTAATGGTTTATTCTCTAGTTTTAAATAAAGTATAACAAACAACATTTTTTACTACTTTTTCACCCCTTAGCAGCACGCGACAAAATGTCAATGTATGATACTTATTTTATGTATGTTGTAAAATATAAATGTACATATTTTCAGCTCACTAACTAAGGGAAATATAACAACAATTTTTTATTGTTTTAGGGGTTGTTATTACATTTTCACCCCTTAGTAGCACGCGACAAAATGCAAATCTAGTTTACTTTTTCTATGTATCTTGTGAGAAATAAATGTACAAAATGTCAGCTCTCTAGCTTTAAGGAAAGTATAACAATTAATATTTATTGTTTTAGAGGTTGTTTTTTAACAATTAAATACAAATTTATTCTAGCCCATGTTACTCAAGGATGGTGTAGCTTTTTATTAGTAAAACTATTTTTTCAATCGGTTCAGTAGTTCCAGAGATTTACCCCCTGCATACAAACAAACAAATATTACCTCTTTATAATATTAGTATAGACTAGGGGCTCTGCCCCTGGACGCTTCGCGTCCCAAACCCGCCTCGGCCGTCGGCCTAAGATGGCTGCTTTGCTTCGCTCGCAGTTGGAAAACTCACTAAAGAATCTCGTTAATCTTTGGCTCGTTTGTACATAGGTTGGGAAAATTATGAAACCAGGCTTCAATATATTAACAGTAATTACAAGATTAATAAAATTATAACTTCAAATACATGCTTTAGAAACGACAGAGGCTTTCATTACGAGTTTAGTCCTAGTTCTACTATCTTCTGTCAACTAAAGTTTTGAAACCAGGCCTAAATATAGGAAAAATTATTGCAGGACTAACATAACCTCAATACTATGTTTCAGAAATGAGCCAGGCCTATATTACAAAATTGACTATTAGAATTTATCCATCTTTGCCAAGTTTACCTTTTTTTTTTGACAAAATAAATTGTTAAATCAGGTTCAATTTATTCTAATTCCAACGTGCTAAAACAGTATAAATTAGTTTGTTTTTTAACAGTAATTAAAAACTATCGAATGAACAGCTGATAAAACAGTGTAGATTGGCTTGTTTATAAACAGCTGTTTTGATCGCTTTATTTACTATTTCGTTGTTATTTTGTAACCAACAAGGCAACTCATAAGACCATATGTTAAAATTTTTCAACTTTTAAATTTGATTTTCTCAAAAATTTGCGTTTTTACACGAAATACAACTATATGGGTGTACTTAAAAATCAAAACTACACCTAAATACAAAATTTCTTTGAATTCGTTAGAGCCGTTTTTGAGATCCGCGACAGATACAAAGATGGATACAAGAATTGCTCATTTAAAGTAATAGGATATAGATTAGTATAGGTATAAAAATTGTACAACATTTGACTATTTTATAATATTTAAAACATTTAAACTATTTGATATGTCAATATGGAATAAAAATCAATTAAAAATAATATATGTACGTTTTTTATATAACATATTATTTAAATAACACATTTTAACACCCAAGCCTACAGTTAATAGTCCTTATAATTGTACACATTTACCGGGTTAAAAATCCCCTCTGCATAGGTAGGTAGGCGTAGATAAAGTCTGTCGTTTTTATAATTAATCTGTCTTTGATTTTTAACGTGGGGTTACTAGTTTAAGTAACGTTAGAGAATAGTAATTTAGATTATTTTAATATCGTGATTCTAAATGTGTAATAAAAGACGTGATTGCATTTATTAACTGTTCAAGCTTGTTTTAAGATAAACTAAAACCATTTCACGTATTCTTTTCTCCACATATCCAACCCACGCTAAACAGTTCAACTAGTATAGATATACATAATTTTGTATGAATCACGCCCACGAGTGGGTCAAGTTGGACGCGCAAGTCTCGTAATAATGTATAAAGGCCGTAACGCGACGCGGCAACTCCAGTAGCGTTGATACAAGCAGCATGGCCTGTTACCACTCAGCTGGAATACTTCTTCTCACGTTCGCCGTCGCTGTTGCGATCGCAGTCGATATCGCTTCTGCTAAACGTAAGTAGCCCACTTTAAACCGAAAGAAACTGTTTCACGGTTGGGGAGAGTTTAACAAGTGGTTTTATACTAATTTCGTTATTTAAAAAAATACAAAAACAGGGGAGAAATGTAGATAACTTGTTAGAAAGTATTGATTTTTATCCTCAATTTAAATAATAGTTATAATTTTTAAATATAAAAAGTGTATTTTGCTCAAAGTTTCAAAATATTGTCGGTAATAGGTATTGATAAACTTTTTTTGTTTAGTTAAAATTGTAAAAACTTTAGCTAAAAAGCTCAGAAACATTCGTTTGGAGAAACTTTCTCGCTGTTCGCAATAGAGAAATTTTTATTAAAATTTGTTTACAAAAAATTTGCATTTATTTCAACACAGTTTTTTTGATTTAATTAGATTCAAATTTTTCGTTTGGTAAAAAGTTAGTGTTACTTTACAAAATTAAGATTTACTGACATTTAAAACACTATTTATTATTTCAAACATACACTTAAATGCGGTCTGTCTGAGGAATTTAATTTAAAAAAGTATTGGAACAAAACTAAATAATTAAAACTGTACTTTTAAAAAAATCCACACATTAAAAAAATCGTAAAACCATTTTCAACTAATGTTTGTGGCAATGCTTTTCACTATTGCTTGGTTTCAGTACATAAATATATATTTAGATTATATTAAGAAACAGAATTAAATTACGAACCACTATCATGTAATTTCTGTGGTTTATGAGATCTCCCACCAATGTCGTCTTCTCCTTCTTTGTGATATTATTGGTTTTTTTTTTTTAACTAATAATGTCAGAAAATCTATAATATTAAACATTAAACACGCAATGAACTGAAAACAAACATTATAAACAACAAAAATGTAAACAATTCAGTGATAGGTTATGAATAGAAATATTTAGTTTCTTAAAAGACAGCTGTTTATTTCAATGAGATTACTTAAGACAGGTGTTTATTTAAGTCAGATTACTTAAGATAAAATACATGTTGCATTCGCTCAATAAAATATTTCTTCCATAAGATATAATGAGAAGTTTGGTGCCTAAGAGTACGGAGCGCTAATGATTGAGGGTAAAACAAATGAATTTTCGAACATCTTGAGAAAAATCACTTTAGTTTGATATATAAAAATAGTCAAAATAGGCCAAGAAATAAAAGCGTAGCTGTGGTCACAAAAACTGCTTAGAGAAGAAGTAAGATTTCGATTTACTTTTCACTTTCCCTTTCATTAAATTTAACATTTGCCATACAAATTTAAAAAAATAATAATAATAGTGCTAAATTATAAATAAATAATTATAATTTAACGTAATAATTCAATACAAATCATGATTCATTGTATTCACAATTACAGCAATAATATTTATAGCGAACGTCTGCTGGGTGAACAGCGAAATATAAACTACATATTATTAAACTCTCAATGAATTAATTAGAAGAATAACAAAACGTAAAAATAATAACAGCTTCTATAAAATAAATTAATAAATTCCTTATTCTTCTTAACTACAGCTATTTACAAAATAATAGTTTTAACAAATTAGAAGAAAGAAAAGTGGCATAATCTCATTAGTCTACGTACATACAAAACTCAGCCACCCTTACACAATTATCCTCACATATATACATATATATATACATATATATATATATATATACTCAAATATATATATGTTACGGGTAAAGTTAGATTAACGGTTAAAACTCGGTCTATCCGGGTAACCCTAGTTTTAACCAGGAAACATGGGTAATGCCCGAAATATAATATAACATATTATATAAGTTATGTTTAGAAATTAAAACCCTTTTTAATAAACTAAGAAATGTTACAAACTTATATTTGTTTACATACTATAAACATACTGAGACTAGAGTCTGTAAGTTAGAACTTCAAGCTATTATATTATATATACCATCTGCCCCGATCCGGCTTTGCACTGATAGACAAATCAAAATGTATATTAACAACAACAAAAATACATTATACTATGTATTTGTTATAGGAATTTTTAGTAACTTTGCCCCCAAACCCCTCTAAAATTTCGAATTTTTTTTTAAACTTTCTTAGCGAGCAACTAGGGCCCTAGAGGAAGCTACATACCAAATTTCATTCCAATCCGTTCAGTGGTTTTTGAGATTTCGTGATGAGAGAGCCAGTGGTATTTGGTATATATATATATATATATATATATATATATATATGTTACGGGTAAAGTTAGATTAACGGTTAAACAAGGACTACCCGAGTAAACCTAGTTTTAGCCTTTAATCTAACTTTACCCGTAACATATATATACATACTGTGGATAAATTTTGTAACTACTTTTTTTATTTTCTTATACCGTAATTATAATTAAAGTCGTATAATTCTAAATAATTAAACTCCTTTACCCAATCCCATCTACACTTCCAAGCGTCTTTTAAATATTTCTCAAAACTTCGCCGATCCGGCCCATTAAAAAACCTTCAAATTTATTCTTGTCTAACGCCTTTTTTGAAAACCAATGTAATCTGATATTGGCTAAAATTTACCATCTTGCAACAAAAGTGAAAAAGTTTTCATTTTCTTTCAAATTGCAAAGAGAACATTCTTCCAGGGCTTATAATTCAAATCAATCGCTTCTGTTCTAGTTTTAAACACTTACCGTATGGTATTTATAAAGCTATTATATCCAATATAAGATTTGTCGCCCAGATCAAGATTTAATGACCCGTATTGTTGGTGGTACTGTGTCCTCCTCGAAGCCAAAACAAACGTTTAAGTTAACCCAAAAAATACAATTTGTTTTCCTTAGTTAAGTTTTAAGTTTTTACAAACACAATAAAATAAGCTGCAATCGAAATCTTTCCATCGATTTCTTAGAAGTTGAAAATTAGGCAACGTACGCAACCTGTATGCCATGTTTATTTCAATGAACATAGTTTCAAAACTTCCCGCAGGTCGTACTGAATTACGTCGTTGCACAAATACTATTAAAATATAACAAACGTGAAAGATGGTTTGAAGTTTAAAGACGGCAATAAAATGTAGAATTTGTCTCTTTCCTTTAAAGAAACCCCGGCCAGGTTCCTATTCCACTTCAGTTCCTCAACACAAACATTAACAAAGTTTATGAAAATGTAATTCTACAGTTTAATACCAAATCTGTAATTCTGAAAGAATGTGGTAAAAACACACGTTAGTATTACGAGCGCAGTCGTTCTTTTGTGATGAAAGATTTTATTTTCTTACCTTAGGAAATTAATGGATTTTAAATGGCTTTAATTTGATGTATCAGAAGCTTCTATATCTTCTATATCTATTAAAGTAATTTAAGATGGGGTCGTACCAGGAAATTTTTGTGAATTGTAAACATTTTTTCGCAGATTACTTTAATAGCGGATACCGAGAACCGTTTAGCATATTTATGTACGTTTTTTGATAGCACCAAAAGTGACAAGTTTTCGCCATGTCACCCTGTAAATCTGTATAAACCCTTGAAATTAGGAAAGAAAATTTTCCTACAGCTTCGAGACATGTAAAACGTTACATACTTGGGTTCTCTAAGCATGATTTTCACCCCTCCCCCCCCCCTGTAGTTCTAAAAAAAGTTATTGTATTCGCATAAATGCATTATTAGCAAATTTCCGTATAAAAATGAGCTATTTGAATGACCCTTATGGTAAGACCTAAGGTCGGGAGTAGTAAATGAGCACGGATCATGGTCCCTAGAACACGTTAAATTTCAAATATATATAAATATGTATATATTTGTGTTTGCACACTAGCGGCCGCATTTAAGTCTGATTTGGTCGAAATTTGGTACACACGTTGATTGTCTACGTCATTCGGACGAGTTAATTAGCCAAAAAATCCAATAACCGGAAATACGTTTCTTGACCGGAAGTAACAATTTTGTTGAGATTTTTTTTACTCGAATGAAACTTTTTTAGAGTTTTGTCTAAAAAATCAAATGTGGGATATTATTGTGCATATTTTGTTTTTACACGACTTTATACCTCGGTTGCTTCCCCCAAAATCGACTAAAACGTAAAATACCATAAACGTACCTGGTTCAAATTCACGTGTTGGATCTTCTAATCCAAGGTCGACAGCCGAGTTTGTACGCTGCGAGCGAAACGAAGCTCATAACCCGAGGCCGCAAGGTCGACGTGCAAAACTCGCAACGCTGAGTCAAAGCTGGAGGCTTAGGTGCAAACGAATTCTACTAATATATTTCATACACATAGGCAGCTGTTCAACGCCGTCGTGAGTAGAAAAATTTCCTAAATAGTTGGTTGAATCCCTAAAAACATGAAAACTTAATTATAGTAATTTGCTCAACTCACGTCAGCAGTTCAGCTGCGTGGTCGAATTATTATTTGTTAAGAACTACTTTGTTAGTTTTAATCTGAACCATTTATTAAAGGTCCAATTTTAAGCTACCAGTTAATATGAAAAATTGCAAAACTAATAAAACGAGAAATCACGTGAATTAAATAACGTGCACTGCACAAAAAACCTGAATTTGATATAGTAAAATTAGTTTGTTTTCCTAAATACAAAAAAGGTTAAAGTTATACGAGGTAAGTGTAGGTTGAAAATAGCTTTTAAAATGATGTGCAATTTGACATATTGTTGCTATTCGAACATTTTTAGCAATGGGCGTTCACAAAATATCAAAAAATCAAATGTGTAGAAATTTTTGTATTGCCAAAAACCCTCTCTAATTGCGTATTGTAGTAAAGCTAATTTCAAGAAGAGTGGGAAATTTGAATCTGAGAAAGGCTGTGTGTATTGATAAAGAAAATACAGGGTATTCAATATTGATTTTTTCACCAAAAAATGCCACCATTTTGAAACGAATAGAGATAACTGAGTTCTGTTTTTTTTAATATGTGCCTATTATAGCGCTTTGAAAAAGTACAACATGACATATGTTAAAATTTGAAAATTCCGAGATTTAAGTTAATGACCCTCAGTTTTTGGAACTCCCTCTATCCGGAAAAGCTTAAAATATGTGTATTTGTTTCTTGGGGCGGATTTATTTGGTAATCATTTTGTTTCTTTCTTTTATCTTAATCCGTTCGTCCGTAACCTGTTTGTGACACCTTACGTTTGACACAGGGTTTACTATTACATAATTAGATTATTTTTCAAGTTGTTTTTTTTTTAATTTCCCACTTTATACTTCATAACTTAATTTTGAATTTACTGGTTAAGTGTTCTGTCTATTTACTGTACTTCAACTTTTACACCCAGAAACTTTATTTCACTTTAAATGTATTCATCGTAACTTTTGAAAGCTTAATTTGGAACGAACTTCCTTAACGCGGGTTGAGGTAGGAGATAACAAATAGAATATGTAATGCGTAACGAAAAAAAGTGTAATTAATTGGTTGCTATGTCAATGACAAATATAAAATACGAGTAACGAAAAAGCGTTACCAAATTGTATGGCAATAAATGTAAATACATTCAAGAAACACGTGTTTTAATTCATCAGTTTAAATTAAGAGACGATCAATTCCGTCCGGCACAGTTCAGATATTATAGTGAAGCGCTGAAATTTTAGGTCAGGCCTAGAAAGTAATTTAAAGTCTATTCCTAACCTAAAATTATTGTATATATATGTTGCCGTTAAGACAGGTAACATAAATTAAACATACACACAATAATTTTAGGTTAGGCCTAGACTGATGAACCAACATTTTATGTTTATTGAATGTATTTACAATGAATGGACATTTAACTGTGTTTACCGTCTTAGCTTTCATGTTATAATTAATTCTACACCTTTATTATAATAACATTAAACGTATGGAAACAGGATATACTTGTATAAAAAACAATCTAATAATAAACAGCAATTGAAAGATTAAAATTACGTGTGTATGTTGCCGTTAATGCTGGTAAAGGAATTGAAGAAAAGGCGTGATGAAATTGGTTCCTGACGGAGGTCCCACGGCTATACGCATTTACTTTTTTATATAATTTATCCTTTCTGGTCTCCTTTCTGTGTGCCTAACTTTTTTACTTTCCTTACCCTATACTAGGTAAGGTAAGTATTGCGATCGACCCAAAAATTCGATGTCGAGTTTTCATAATATCTTTACGTTTCAAGGCCCCCTGAGTCCAAAAAATGCATTTTTGGCGATTGGTCTGTCTGTGTGTCTGTGTGTCTGTGTGTGTGTGTGTCCGGAGTGCACAGGGCAAACGGCTGGACGGATCGAACTGAAATTTACAGGATATCTTCAAACACGTAAACAATTAAACCCATGTAAATTTGAAGCAAATCGGAGGTGGTGTCTTACCGTGGGACCAGTTTTTAGCACATTTTTGGTATTTACTCCAAAACCCCTCTAACGATTTTGATTAAACTTTGCTAACATACTCTACTCAGACCCCCTTAACACGCTATGTACGCTATATACCCTTAAAAATTCGTTGAAAAAAGTTATTACAAAAACGCAAGTTATTTTGTTTGTATCTCCGAAATGGCTGGTCCTATCGACTTGAAAATGGTCTCATTCGATTCAGCGTCCAAAAGAATGTCAAAAAAGATACCCCACTCAACTTTTTCCATTTTTTCAAAAATTGACCCCAAAAACGCCCTTTTTGGGGGCAAAAATGACTTTTTTTAAACTAGCCGTGTTTGGTATCGACCTTGACATTTTAGGGGGTGAGAAATCGATTGAGACCAAAATCAGGTCCGTGGGATTAACCGTTTTGAAGTTAGTACCGCTTTCTTCGAAACGGATACTCCTATTAACTCGAAAATGGTATCATCAATCTCTCGCTCGAAAAATTTGGTAATTGATACAGCATCTATTTTGGTAAGGAAAGTTGTGTGATGTGCACACCAGATGTTTTTTGTTGGATGTCCAGGTATAAAGCCTGTGTGTAGCTTACATTCAAGAAATTCCTGTCTGGAATTGAATTTTTACAACCACAATGGTTAGAGCAAGGTTTTACCCCAAACAACATTACTATAATGCATCTATGGTTTGGGTCCGTTATAGTAGTCCTTTAGAGTATATACTAAAACAACACTGTTTTTTCTTCTTAAAGATTAGATCTTCCATATTTTGTAAATAGGGGCAGGAATGGGTTGACAGCAACATTTTTAAGAATATATTGAAAACCATACATCACAAAATTGGTTTCATACAGTGTCATTAACTAATTTGGGATCGTAACTTTATCCTTCGTAAACTGTCAATTAAAACATTCGATCACGCAGATGAACAGTTAACTTGAGTCGAACGGATTTCCAAAATTAAGTTAAAATGTTTTGGGATTTCAACCAACTATTTTTGAAATTGGTCAACTCAAGGAGGCGTTGTATAAGTGTAAGAAATGTATTAGTAGAATTTGTTTGCACCTCAGCATCTAGCCCCGGCTCAAATGCTTTTTCGTTCCGTTCGCAGTGGGGCAAATCCCCTTGGTCAGTTTCACCTTGACGTTGCGGCTTCGGATTACGAACTGCTCTTTGATAGTTTTCAATTCGATCTTGCGGCATTTGATTATATTTGTTTCGCTTCGGTCGTAGCAGAAAAATTCGCTCTTTAGGGTACTTTTATGGTATTTTACGTTTTGATCGATTTTGGGGGGAACCAGACGTTCTATAAGTTCGTCTAAAATAAGGTCGTATGTGCAGAAAGAAGGTCTTAGTCTTATATTTTTACATAAAACCCCAAAAAATGTTTTATTTTAGTAAGAAAAATCGCAAAAAGAATGCTTGAGATCAAAACAAATTTTTCTGGTTGGATTTTTTTGCTAACGAACTCGTCGTGTAAAAAACAAAATGTGCAGAATAATTCCCTACATTTTAATAAAAATACTAAAATTAAAGAATACAGATTCTTTTAATAGAAATACACCAAAGGTTTTATTCTTGTAAGAAAAATCCTAATAGTTTCTTCCTGTCAAAAAGCTTGCTTCCTGTTGGTGGATGTTTTTGGCTAACGATATCGTCCGAGGGAAAACCGACGTGTGTACCAAATTTGGAACGAATCAGACATAAAACGCGAACATATTTTTAATGACAGATTAAAACGTTTGCTGGGAACCAAGATCGATGCTCACTGACCACTCCTGAATTTAGGTCTGACCATAAGAGTCGCGGCAATAGCCATCATTCCTGTGGAAATTCGTTAGTAAGTCTTAAAATTTTGGTTGTTAGATTACACGCATGATAGCAGGTTTTTTTAACTTTGCCAAGTGTCTTTGTGGCCCACAGACAAACGAGTCATAGTATATAAAATCACATATATTATTTCTCAAGGCCATTTTTTTGTCGGTACGCCATAACTTCCTTAATACATCATCAAATTACATGAATGAGGCATCATTTTAAAGCTTTCCTTAACCGCTACACCTGAAAAATATACAAAATGCAATTATACGAAAAAAAAGAAATAAAGAATCCGAAAGTAACAGTGATGTAAGATCAAGTAAGTTGTGGGGATATTTTCCTGGCGTTGGCAACACTGATGATAACAATACCCAGCTGGAGAGCTGCCGTTACGCCACTACATTGCTATTTTTAATTAATTGTATATTTAGTATCGTATAGTATACGCACTATACGATACTAAATATACGGTGTGTACTTGAATTAAGTGGGATTTAAGTTTGTTAGAATGCGAATGCTTCGCACGGGTCAGCTAGTCACATATATTATTTCTCAAGGCCATTTTTTTGTCGGTACGCCATAACTTCTTTAATTTATCATCAAATTACATGAATGAGGCATCATTTTAAAGCTTTCCTTAACCGCTACACCTAAAAAATATACAAAATACAATTATACGAAAAAAAAAAGAAATAAAGAATTCGAAAGTAACAGTGATGTAAGATCAAGTAAGTTGTGGGGATATTTTCCTGGCGTTGGCAACACTGATGATAACAATACCCAGCTGGAGAGCTGCCGTTACGCCACTACATTGCTATTTTTAATTAATTGTAAGCGTGATTATAAACAGCATTGTGGATACACCTGTTTGTTGTTGTTTAGCTGTTTAAAATATATATAATAACAATAACAAAATTATTTCTCTTTAACATGGATTTAAATTAATAAAACACTGTCAGTAAGCGAATGCTTCGCACGGGTCAACTAGTATGCAGTTTATTTCTTTTTAATAAACCATAAAAATAACAAAACCTGCCAAACTGAGGCAATTTATCAAGTATCGAAATGATTCAATGTTCTTAGGGAACAAGGACTCTTTGTCTCTTTACTAAAACAAACTATGTAATGGTCTCCAAAACTTTGTGTTTAATCCTTTACTCGGAGTAGAAGTCGCTAACTTGATTACTTACAGAGTTACAGTGAACACATTACAACACATTGCTACTACTGTTTTGTTTCCATTAAACTATACATTCGTAAATTTATTCTCTAAAATTATTCGACCACGCAGCTGAACCGCTGACGTGAGATGAGCGAATTTCCAAAAGTAAGTTAATATAAATTTAAGGTTTCAACCAACTATTTGGGAAATCAGTCTACTCACGAAGACGTTGAATAGCTGCCTGCGTGTACGGAATATATTAGTAGAATATGTTTGCAACTCAGCCTCCAGCCCCGACTCGAACACTTTTTCGTTCCGCTCGCAGCCGAAAACTAGCTTTGTGAGTTTGCACCTCGACCTTGAGGATTGTTTACTACTTTGCTTCGCTCGCAGTGGTTTGCACCCCGGCCGTCGGCCTCGTAACAGAAGCTGACCAAAGATAAAATCCCCAAGTGGATTTGGACCAAGTACTTCTATGGTATTTTACGTTTTGATCGATTTTGGGAGAACAAAACGAGCTATAAGTTCCCGTATAAAATAAGGTCGTATGTGCAGAATAATGTCTTAGTCTTATATTTTCACATAAAACCCAAAAAACGTTTTATTTTAGTACAAAAATCGCAGAAAGAATGCTTACGATCATAACTAATATTTCTGGTTGGATTTTCGAGCCACGAAGACAACGAACCAAATTTGAACCAATTCGACGTAAAATGTGGCCACCAGAGTTTGAACACAAATGTACATCTACACATACAGTTTTTAATGGACCCAGACAACGTGTTCTGGGAACCATGATCGGTGCTCATTTACTACTCCCGACCTTAGGTCTCACCATAAGGGGCACTGCAATAGCTCATCCGCTGGTAAAATAGTTTCATCAAAATCCGATTAGAAGAAATAACCGTTAGAGATAAAACTTGTTAGCACTTCGATCAGACTATAAGCGTCACTATGATTTCCTCAATTTCTAAACCGTCCGATTTATTTTTATGAAAATAAAACTGTTTTATAGAGAAAATGGCAGATAATTTAAGCATGAAATAATACGTTGTTAAAACTGTATGTTTTTTTTTTTAAGTATTTTTTCCCACGTAATACAAATTATTGTTTACACTAGCATAATCTATATATATATAAACTTCTTTGTCTTGACTGAATTATTGACTGACATAAAATCAACATAGAGGAAAACACTTAAAATACAAGTGGGAAAATTTGAGGGTAACTGTTTATTCTTGTGGGTTCTTAGGCGAACAAAAAGAAAGAATATTGCAAAATTTGTATTTAGAAACGTAAAATTTGTGAAAATTCGGCGGCTCGTTCCCATGTCTGCAACAGATAAAACGCTTAGCAACACATGTTTTTTTTTACATTAATTACAATAACAACCAACTTAGCAACTTTATAATCAGTTTATTACTATTCAAAACTAACAGTTTTTGTTTTAGATCAGGTAAATGCAAACAAAACGCTAACGTATAATAAGTCAAACATCCGGTGTTACATATTATATTGTTTGCTTTAATTTATAATATCAAAATTTGTTCGAAGTGTTGATTATTTACATATTAATGATAAAATTACAACTCATAAAAAAATAATTCGACCACGCAGCTATACCGCTGACGTGAGTTAAGCAAATTTCTAAAATTAGGTTTCTAGGACTATGTTTTAGGGTTTCAACCAACAATTTGGGAAATAGGTCTATTCACGACGGTGCTTAACAGCTGCAAAATGGTTAGCATGCCATTCCGCATATTGGGAGTATCTTCAATACACAAAGCATTGCGTGCCTCGCACGCCATTCCGCATATTGGGAGTATTTTCAATTCAATATGCATTGCGTGCTTCGCACGCCAACCCCACAGTAGAATCCACCACATGGCTTTGAACCGGGTACTTCTATGGTATTTTATGTTTTGATCGATTTTGGGGGAACCAAGCGAGCTATAAAGGTCGCGTAAAAAAACAAAATGTGCAGAATAACATCCTACATTTACATTTGTAGAAAAACTAAAAAACAACAAATATTTATATTTGTAGTTACTTCCGGTCAAAAACGTGCTTCCTTTTGTTGGATTTTTTTGGCTAACGAACTCGTCTGAGCGACGTAGAAAACCAACATGTGTACGAAATTTGAACTAAATCGAACTCAAAATGCGGCCGCTAGAGTGCGAACACACATATACATCACATATATATATGATTTTTAATGACACCCCAAAACGTGTTCTGGGGACCATGATCGGTGCTCATTTGTTACTCCCGACCTTGGGTCTTACCATAAGGGCTATTGCAATAGCTCATTTTTCCTATGGAAATTCGCTAATAAGCATGTAAATGATAACATGCTTACGTTATTAGGTGTAATAGCTTCCTCTATAGAAACACAATAAGAAATTACTGGAAAGCCTACTTGTATAGAAAATTTAATTTGTAAAGTTAATATGAAATATGCTTTCTTCCCCTCTACAGGAAATTGTTTTTTACAACATATTCGTCCTGATTATCATAAAATTATAATTTTTAAAGAGTTTAATATTGAACAACATAATGCAAATTTTTTTAAAAGATTGTGTGAAGGACGTTCTTATTCTTATCCAGTTAAATGTAAAAGAGATTTAGAGTGGGAACAACCAATAATACTGGTTAGTAATTATTTAGATATTGAATGCACTGGTTTTTTTAATAGGTTGAAGGTAGTGTTTGCAGATGGTCCGATTTATAAATCGAAGAAAAAAGTATTACCGAAATAAGAAATTGTTGAAGAAGTGATTAATGATTCGGAAAGTTCGAAATATCGTCCGATTCAGATTAGTCGTCGTAAGAATCATGGTATATAGAATGAATACTAACTTTAGGGTTCACGCATGGATGCGCAGTACCTCATGACGTCATCGGTGCCCAGTGTCTCAAAAGCTCCATAAGCTTCTCATGGAGCCTTATGTAAAAATTGAATAACCTAAAAAATATTTAATCGATTTTAATAAAATTTAAACCACACATAGAAAACATATCTATAATAATAATATACAAAAATCAGATTGTTACAACAAATTTTAATACCTTTACTGATTAAATAAAAATTACTATTTCAAATTCGACAAATGGTGAACAATATTTTTATTAATATTGTATCATTTGACATTTATTTTAATTATGTATTTTCTTATAAATATAATAAGTTATAAAGAATTTTATTTTGAATCCAAAACTTTTTTAATATTTAAAATCGCATATATTTATCAAAAGATATGTACATTTTAAAAATGTATTGTAAAATTTTGTTTACAATGTACGTTTTCGATACTACTAAAAACGACTGCAATTTGAATACGACTGCAATCAATAATAAACAGTTGATTTTCATTTCTCTTAGCAGTGGGTACCGATGACTTCAAGAATAGATGCGCGTGAACCCTACCGTTAGTATTCTTTATACCATGGTAAGAATTGCCGTCGTAAGAAGTTTGGTGCAGCTGGTCGTACAAGTAGTTCGCCAGGTTTCTTTAATTATCGCATAAAATTGTGGGATTCTTTTAATTTTACTTTTGAAGTTGGTGGAGGAAATGATAATTTGTTACCTACAAAATTTGATATTTTTAATGTATTAAGTATTGATATGTATAAGAGTTTGTTTACTGAAAGTAAAATTTTCCTTTGTTTTTTTTTTCAAGCCATAATTCGATTTATATGTCATGGACGCGTCTACTTCGATCTCTATCTTACATTACCTATGGCCTATGGGTTACCGCTCAAACGTCATTTCCGTGAAAATATCAGAGTATACAATATGCTGTTTGCATTGGCTTCACCATGGGTTTGCCATAGGGGTTGGTGAGCGAAGCGAACAGGGGCGGATCCCCTAATGATATCCAATCAAAGCTGATTATTTTTTATTACCCAGTTTTTGTTTCATTGAAATTGGACAGCCTATTTATGAACTATAACTGATTGAGTATATTTCATTAGCTAGAAGCTATATTTCGTTATAAAATATTAGAATTTACTTAATTCGGACGAAATCAGGAAGATTTACAATGTGCTTAGGTTGGCAGCACTACTTTATTTCCTAAAACATCGTCGATTACACTGATATCAGATGAGAGGATTATTGCCAACTTACGCCCAGTAGATAACCAAAGTCGTCCTGATGTTTTCCTAAATTGAAAGTCATGTTTTTTTGCGAATTTCCGTAGGAAGATGAGCTATTGCCTAGCTCTTATGGTGATGACTCTTATGGTGAGACCTAGGGTCGGAAGTAGAAAGTGAGCACCAATCGTGGTCCCCAGAAAACGGTTTAGGGTTTAATTAAAAATTTGATATATGTATACATTATGATGTGTGGGGGGGTGTGGGGGCGGGTGTGTGTGTGTGTACGTATGAGTGTGTTCGCACTCTAACGACAGCATTTTTACGTCCGATTTGGTCCAAATTAGGTAGCCTACACACTTTGGTTTTAAAATTGAACAACAGGAAGCAAGATTTTTGAGAAGAATTAAAATTTTTACTTCCCGCTAAGAAAATTGAAAATTTTCTAAAATCGGGAAGTTATTGGTTTCACCCCGTTTTTCGAAAATCGAGTATTCATCAGATCTCGACGTTTTGAGGTCCTAGGAATCTTCCCTGACCACTCCCGAGAGGGTGTCACCCTGTCTGTATGTATGTGTGTGTGTGTATGTAAGTATGTGACCCGCTTATAACTTTTGAACGGCTTAACCGATTGGATCCTACCAAACGGCGTTCTAAAGAGTTCTATCAAACTTATATTTCCTGAAAATTTTAGCTAATTCAGACCGGTAGGTTCTGAGAAATTTCGAAAAAACTAAGAAATACAATTTTTTTCAAATAAGGTTTTTTTTTAATAACTTTTAAACGGCTTTACCGATCAATTCCAAAATCTAATCAGCTTTTAACCTTAAAAAGCGACGTCGATCGCTACCAGTCCGGTCAAAATAGGTAAATTCGTTCGTGAGATATCGTAAATGAAAGAAAATAAATAAAATTGTTTTTCCTCAATTTCTCCGAAACTTTTCATCTGAAAAATTTTTGTTGTTGATTCTTTCAATGGACATAAAAAACTGCATCGATTGCCGCAAATCGCATAAAAATCGGTTGATTCATTCGCGAGATATCGTGAACGAAAGAAAATAAAAAAAAGTGTTTTTCCTCATTTTTTCCGAAACTTTTCATCTGAAAAATGTTTGTTGTTGATTCTTTCAATGGACTTAAAAAACTGCATCGATTGCCGCAAATCGCATAAAAATCGGTTGATTCATTCAAAAGTTATGGCAGTTCAAAATTTTCAAAAATAGTGTTTGTTGTAATTAAACTTAGCGGCAAGTTACATGGATGGCCTTTAGGGTCAACCGTTTTCCAAATTTTTTTTGAGGTTTTTCGTAATATAATGAAATTTTTTGGAGTTTTCTCTGAAGAAAGTTATTTAGGAGATCATTCCGCACATGTTGCTTTTTTACACGACTTTGTAGCCCTTCTGGTTCTTCCAGAATAGATCAAAACGTAAAATTACCTTGTATATTTTACCTCGCGAAGTGAGTTTGTTTCTCTGCGAGCGAAACGAAGCAGTCCATAATCCGAGGTCACAAGGTCTAACAAGCGAGCGGAACGAAGTAGCTCGTGAGCCGGGGCTGGAAGCTTAGGCGCATGTTATACGGGCAGCAAAAACGCGGCGTATAAAATGCTGACGCTGGACATAAAAAACGGAGCTGTTATACGAGCGTCAATAACGCCGCGTCGTCGACGCTACGTTCGGTGGGTGGAGCTGTTATACGAGCGGAAAAAACGCCGCGTCAGGTACCGAGTGAGCCCGAAGGTCGCCGAACGCACCCGAATAGCGTCGTGGAAAATATAGAATAAAATAAATTAATTGTTTAATCTAGTACTACTAAATTAGTATCTTATATATTAAAAAAATTCTGTTTTTCTTTTCCGAGTCCGTTCGGCTCTTCTACCCGACCGATTTTCATAATTGAGGTCTTAAATTAAAGGTATGCACGCCCAGATTTGCCATCAAGCATTACAAATCATGTATCTTTTGCCTTACAAACGTCATAATCAAATGCAAATTTCTGCTGTGTATTCCTTATGGGGGGTTTTTTTGGTTCTTTGTCCACTTTGCGTTCGTATACCGTCCATCCGATTGCTTTGAAATTTTGCATAGTAACACAGGTTAACCCTGGGAAGGATTTAGGCCATTTACCGAAGTCCTAGGACATTAGGGCTACGCCCCAGTGGCCCTCAAAGTTTCAATGTTAATCTTATGGAAGAAAGATTTCTATTGATTTTATCAGGGACACAAAAACAGCTGTTCGTATGAAAAGCTTAAAACAGCTGATTTTGATCAACAACTGATTTGGATCAAATCAGTATCAACTGTAGTATTACCTTTTTGAGGTTACATTGACAAACTAAAAACAAACACAAACAAAAATCAACGAAAAATGCTAACTATATTTTAATTCAATTCAAACATTGATTGTTACAAACCTATTATATATAAAACAGCTAATTTGGATCAAAAACTGAACATAATCATTCACAGATATGTCAAGTCTTATATATTATCATCCGTTCAGCCGCTATTCAACCGAGAAGGAGCTCCGGTATACAATCCTTCAAATATCCCATGTTAATCTTATGAAGATAATGTTTAATGAGTTTGAGTCAGCTGCCAAATAAAACAGCTAATTTATGCTCGGTCACCTATGTACAAACGAGCAAAAGATTAACGAGATTCTTTATCGAATTTTCCACCTGCGAGCGAAGCGAAGCAGCCATCTGAGGCCGAAGGCCGAGCCGGGGTCGGGACGCGGAGCGTCCAGGGGCAGAGCCCCTAGTATTTATTAATTTCAATTAATTTGGTTGAAATAGTTTTCCAAATTCATCATTTGATTCACCTTTTCTTATGATAACAAACACTGCAAATTGGTTATTACACGGGAAAAATCAAAACGAAAACATATCATTGTGAATAGTTGTAATGATAATGTAGCATGTTACACAATGAAATAATACGTAGAAAAAAGCTTTACAAAGAACTATAAACAAAAACCCAAATGAGATAGTAAGTAAATTTGGGAAAAAATTTAAGAGACCATTTTAACAGTTCAGATCTGCCGCGCGCGACAAAGCTGCCCGTATAACACCAACTCGCGTCATTGCTGCCGCGTCTTTGCTGCCTGTTTACCGGTCCGGACGCGTAAAAATCGCTGTCGCTGAGTTTACAGGGCTCGATGCGACGGCTAAAACGCTCGTATAAGTTGCACACAGACAAGTCCATTACCCGGTATGCTTGGCGTCTACGTGACGTAAAATACGCCACGTTTTTGCTGCCCGTATAACATGGGCCTTAGATGGAAACAAATTCCAATATATTTCGTACACTCAGGGAGTTATTTAGAAGCCTCGTGAGTTGACCAATTTAATAAATAGTTGGTTGAAACCTTCAAACAAATAAACTCAATTTTGGAAATTTGGACAACTCACGTCAGCAGCATGATCGAATTAGTCCATGGGCGCCCATACCTATGGGCAGAGGGGGCCGCCCCCCAGGGAATGGAAAATATGTAGGGCCTATATCATTAATTTTAGTCAGGTATTTCTCTTTTAAGACATTAGCACTAAAATATGTTTTAAATGTTATGTGCCGTTTGATTTTACATATACAGTACTTATTTTATTTTTTACAAGAGTTCAAGCATGAGCTGCTGGATCACTACTTGGTGCGGCCGCTAGGAGTGTAATAAGTCTTCGAGTATTCATTTACGGTGTAAAGGTGCAGACTCAACGCTGTGTGGGTATAGCCCTAAACAGCCAAATTGGCTTCCCAAATTTTAAAAGTTTTCTGGGGAAGGCCAAAAATTTCCTAGGACCCCTTTTGCCGAAGGAGGGGGTTGTACTCCTTAATCCCCTTGTCCCCCCAGAAAATGTCATATGCGTACCCATGAATTAGTCTTCTATTAAAACATTATCATGCTACTAATATTTTTGTACTAGTACAACTTGTGAAAATAATGGAATTAATTTCAAGTTTAAAATGTTTGCAACTTTGTGTAACACTTGCTAACTCAATTGTATCAGTGTAAGTATCTCAATTAAGTTTATTTCATCTAACGTGTATTACAGTATTATCCAGAGGTGCAGGTGGTCCATAAGCTTCACGTAGCAGAATAACAGTTACAATAGATGGGAAACTTAACGGTGTTTCTTAAATTGGCAAATTGAGTTTATTTTAAAACATAACCAAGGGAGTGCCAGTTGGTGCTCCCTTGCTTACGTGACGACCACATTGCTTACACCAACACGCTTATCATCGAATTTCCATAGGAAAGATGAGCTACTGCAGTGATTCTTATGGTGAGATCTGAGAACAGAATAGGTCAATGAGCACCGATCATGGTCCCTAATACACTTTTTGGAGTATTATTAAAAACTAGGGGCTCTGCCCCTGGACGCTTCGCGTCCCAACCCCGCCTCGGTTTTGGCCTCAGATGGCTGCTTCGCTTCGCTCGCAGTTGGAAAATTCGCTAAAGAATCTTGTTAATCTTTGGCTGGTTTGTACATAGTTGACCGAGCACAAATCAGCTGTTTTATTTGGCAGCTGACTCAAATTCATTAAACATTATCTCCATAAGATTAACATGAGAAATTTGAACGATTGTTTGGCGGAGCTCCTTCTTAGGTTAATAGCGGCTAAAGGGATGATTGGATCTTGAATCTGACGGAAAATCTCTTTTGTATTTAACATTTTTTGCTATCTCTTACCATTTTCTTACTAAATGCGCTCAAAGTGAGAAAATGAAGCAATTGAAAAAATCTTTCCCGCCCAAAAGGTGTTTCCAAAATAAAAAAATGTGAAATTCTGGCAATTTTCCCAAAGGTTTCTCGTCTAGAGCTTTAATTCAAGTATGAGGTCAAGGGGGGTACGATTACGGGAAGTGCCTAATAATTAATGTCAGTGAATCGGTGAAATCGTCTAGCTTTAAGGACTTTGGGTGGAGCCTCCCTTCTCGGATGAATAGTGGCTAAACGGATGATTGGATCTTAAATCTGATGAAAAATCGTTAGTCTGAAATTAAATTTTCTACAACTTTTGTATTTAACATTTTTTGCTATCTCTTACCGTTTTCTTACAAAACGCGCTCAATGTGAAAAAATGAAAACATTTAAAAAATCTAAAAAATATTACCCGCCCAAAAAGTGCTTGCAAAATAAAAAAATGTTAACTTCTGGCAATTTTCCCAAAGGTTTCTCGTCGAGAGCTTTAATTCAAGTATAAGGTTGAGGGGGTCCGATTACGGGAAGTGCATAATAATTAATGTCAATGAATCAGTGTTACCGTCTAGCTAGAGCTTTATATAAGTAGATTATTAAAAATCCTGGCACACCTGGATATAATTTGAACGGCCTGAGATATCAATATGAGATTTTGACCATACCTATTATAACAATTGTTTTACTTTTTTAGGGGGTTACACATTTCGCCCCCCTATTCTAAAAGGGAGTAAAGGGGGCAACTTAAAATTGTTAAAGGCAAACCCCCATCATGTGACCCCTCATTTTAAAGGGCTTACAAAAAGAAATCGAATGGCCCAAACTAGAGGTCTCTTTGTTGCTTCAATCAAAAACTACAACCGTTCCAAAATACGGGCGAAGTACTTCCCAAAGTTATTAAAAAAATAAGTTTTCAACTCCTTATCTAATGCAAACATCATGGAAAGAATGAAAAGGTTCGTTTAACAGAGTAAAATACTATTTACAATAGTAAAAGAATTTATTTCCTTGTTCTGTTGTTAGTTACATTAAGTCAACATGTTTTGGAATTTCCCGTGTTCTTATCTTACCAGTTTCAACGATCTGCTTAGGACTTTCACTTGTAATTTAATTAAATAACCCTTGCTGAGGAAGTGTGTAA
>JAGFPH010012865.1:0-10401 GCA_018207615.1 Philaenus spumarius | reverse complement strand
ATTGCGTGCTTCGCACGCCGACCCCCATATTGTAACTATTTTCAATACGCAATGCATATTGAAAATATTGCACTAGGAAAACCCGGTTGTAAGGGCTGTAGAGATTGCTTATTACAATGTGGGAAATACAATGTAAGATGGTAATTGTCTGAAGAAATGTTACAGGTTTACCAGCATAAAATAAACAAGTGCTAAGTTTACCTGAACCTCATTACGTCTTTCTCTTATCAGCTGATAAGAAAAATAAGAATTTTTGGCTTTTGATTGCATACCGCACTTTCACTTTAATTTCTTTACTTGTGGGCAGAAGAAGTAGTTGATATGGTTTTCGGTTTAATGTAATTTTACTACCACGGAAATTCATCTTTTATAAAGGGTTTAATTAGAGAATGTAATACGAATTCGTTTAAAATAGGTTTTCTAAGGTTTTAATAAAAAAAAGATGAATCACTGTCCTGAGAACCGATATATAAAATTATAAAAATAATATTTTTGAGCGGTCCACGATTTTTATTTCTCAACACAGAAATTCATAGTTTTAAAGGAGTTTAATTCATTTATGTATCACAAGTCCATTACAAATTTTCGATTTTTGTCCGGGTTTTGTATAGGACTACTTACTACCGGTGGTTTTGGGACCTCCTGACGACCTAGATCGGATGCATATATTTATCTCTTTTAGCTTTTTAAAATAATAGCGGCGGTAAGATTTAAACAAATCACCCAACAAAATAATATATCAACTCAATGATAACCACTAAGGAAAATAAACGCGGCTAATTTTGGGCATGTTCTTATAATATGTGTGTATCTATTATTAGCAAATATGTATAAATTATTAAGATAGTAGATAACTAATGAGTTTGACTTGTGAGAAAGTAACTACATACACGTTATAGTTTGGTTACTGTAGCCCGTGCATCACTGAGTATGGCGACATTGTCGTTGAAACGCGTTAGAGGTTAGTAAACGTATTTATTGTGGGATTTTGTGTTCTGCTTTTATTTTATCTTATGAAGATAGGATATTGTTTTGGTTGTAAAATAGGCCTACAGCGTTAAAAAAATATATAATTTAAATCTTTTGAACTTTTAAACTTATGAAGCTTGGTCAAAGAGAGTGGTAGAATAGAAAAGAGTGGGAGTATTTTCAATACACAATGCATTATACCACGTGCGTTTAGGATGATTTACATGTTACACGTTATATCAGTGGCTAAATGTGTTAATGCTAAGATTAGGTTATGTGATTAATGAAACATATACATTTGCTCAATCTCACTACTAATTTTAGACGAAGGGTAATGCCAGGTAAAACTATTTTGTATATTAATAAAGAGTTTTTTTTTTTAATGAAAAACTTACCAAAGGTGGTTGTTTAAAAGGCCTGGACAATCTTCTCAACGATCAATATATCATCTGGAAACAATATTAAAATCATTTATAGTTATATGTATATTTAAATTAATAAATAATGTTTTTAAAGAATTTAATAAAATGTTTCCAAGTTACGCAACCAAAACATACATTGAGGTAGGTCAGTATTAAAACTTTATAAAAAATGTTGATAATGAAGTTCAAAAGTTCGTATAAAGAATTTGGGTTATTACCAATCTATACTATCTACAATAATATTAAAAAGAGGTAAAGTTTGTTTGTACGTAAGGAGGTAACCTCTGGAACTACTGAACCGATTGAAAAAATAGTATTACTAATAAAAAGCTACACTATCCCAGAGTAACATAGGCTATAATGCATTTCGATAAAAACCTTTTTTTTTTTATTGCAATATTTGTAAATTTAGTCGGAAAAAATTCTTAGGTTAGGCCTAGAATGATAAACCAACACATGTATTTACATTTATTACCATAGCAACCAATTGAATAAAATAACAGATAATATAGCTGTTTGCTCCAATATTTCCACTAACAGCTGATTTCAAAATTTGAAGCAGTTATTTTTGTATTTCTAGCTTTTAGGTTAGGGTCGTTAAGTGCAGACCTGAGCCTTGCTGGTTCTTTCAACCATTGGTGGTTGGCGTGCGGAGCACGCAGGGGCCTCCCGTTGTTTACAATATAGTGACAGTTGGAGTAAATATAACGTACTAAAAGTATATTATTTCGTCATACGCATTTACAATAACTAACCCGATTTCTTTCTTCCATTCTCTTATGCGAACAGAAGAATCGGACTACATTATCTTATATATACTAAATACTAAATCTACTAAATACAGAATGAAAATGCGTTCCTCGTTATAATATTATGTAAAACTTTTAACTTTCAAGTATTTTAACAAACGAGAAATAGTCGTAGAAACTTCTCTTCTCAGATGTTTTTGAGTCTCAGATGGTGGAAATTCGGGAAAGTTTTTAAACTGCATCCGTTTACCAACAATTAATGTTTTTGCGGTATCGTTCGATAAAATATTTATCTTATTACAGAAACGATAAAACTGTTGTAGAAAGACTTGAACTTTACCCCTACAAAAGCTATTCAGTGTAAAACGCAGAGCGAAGCTGTGTCAACATTTATTTCATAATACACAGTCGGATGTAACTTTACGTTTCGTTTAATTTCAAACCCAGTCGTTCCCTTAATTTGCGAATGTCGCTTACAATCCATTAAAAGAGGTTTCCGCTTCAAAGTATATCCGTATAAACTTTATCCTAATGCAGGTTATGCTGTATGTTTAAATATAAATGCTTACAAATAGAATTTTTAGGGACTCTATTAAGCTCTATCAATAAATAAACTTACTTTAATATGTAAACATTTTGTAAATGGACAAAAGTAAATGGACAAATTAAGTTTATTTCTTTTAATAAATAGCCTTTATTAAATAATAATAGTTTTAGTCCCTTGGTTCATCTATAGTATTTGGTACCAATCAATTCAAGTTTTATTTCAGACAAGTTGTAAATCACAAATTCATCGTCGGATTCTGATGATCTAGTAGTTTTGTAGCAGGAAGCTCTCACCCGCACTGTTGATATTATATGCATTAACGATCCTTTTGTTTATTTTTTTAATTGTTTCAATTTTTAATTCTTTTGTAACCTATATAACTGGCTTCATAAATTACTTAAATCTGAAACTTGTATATCAAATGAATGAAAGGGCTGTTTCCTTCATTTTGAAATTTAAGTTAGATTTTATCTTTAGAAGTTACTAACCAACACAATTGCAATTTGCAGTATCCAACTGAAACTAACTAAAATTTGTATTTATCTATACTAATATTATAAAGAGGTAACATTTGTTTTACTTTCTCCACCCTATACGTAGTAGTAAGAAAGTATTGTTTTCGTAAAAATGTTCGAATTTGAATTTTCAGTTGAATTATCTGTTTTGGTGCTCCCAGAACCCCAAAAAATTGTTTAGTGCAATTATCTGTGTTGGTGCTCCCTGAACCCAAAAATATTTTTAGTGGAATTTTTTGTTTTGGTGCTCCCTGAACCCAAAAAAGTGTTTTTAGAGTGGTGTCTGTCTGGCAGTCTGTCTGTATGTATACACGACCAGAGAGGACACTATTGGTCCGATTTTCATGAAATTTGGTATGTAGGTACTAAACCCTAATATCTCCAGGCGTTTTTTTTTATTTTTTGGAATTGTTAATTTTGTAGGGTAATTTACCCCTAAAAACCCATAAAAAACGACAAAAATGCAAATTTCTCAAAAACGGCTCTAACGATTTTGATCAAATTTTCAGTATTTATAGTGCTTAAGATGCAAAAAAAATGACACCACCCGCTTTTATCAAAACTTCGGCGTTTTATAATTATGGGGAAATGTTTAAAAATAAACAAGTTTGTGTTGTCAATCTAGCATCGCGGCAGCGCCCGCACAGGGTAGCATCACGGTAGCGAGCACGGCCAGTAATTCAAAGATCGCGCGATCGAATTCCGCCTGGGACAATAATTTTTTTGTACGATTGACGTAGGTAGAATATTATTTTTTTGTTTTGTTCTAAAAAATAGTAAATAAAGTGATTAAAAACAATATTATTTTGACTACAGTAAGTTGGGAGAAAGTTTGTGTCAGTTAACCGATACCGTTTATTTTTATTTTTGTTTGTTTCTATGTAGGGTATAATCTCTGGAACTACTGAACTGATTGAAAAAATAGTTTTACTAATAAAAAGCTACACTATCCCTGAGTAACATAGGCTATAATTCATTTTGATAAAAACATTTTTTATTTCAATATTTGTAAATTTAGTCGGAAAAAATTCTTAGGTTAGGTCTAGACTGTTGAATTACCATAGCAACTAATCAAATAATATAAGAAATAAAACAGCAGTTTGCTCTGATATTTCATATAACACCTGATTTCAAACTTTGAAGCAATTATTTGTATTTCTAACTTTTATGTTAGCTTTTTATTAAAGTGTAGACCTGAGTCTTGCCGGTTCTTTTAACCTTTATTATAACTGCTGATATAAAATATACGAAATAATTTAATTTGAAAATTTAACATTATTTACCATCTTAGCTTTGGGAAAAAAGCTTTATTCTAAAGAAAACATAACGGGGTAGGCGTGCGGAGCATGCAGGGGTTTCCTCTAGTATTTCATAAAGAAAATACTGTTAATATTTTTCTTAAACCACGTATTCCCACATTCCCTAGTTTTAAAGTGTTTAAGACGGTGTTTTATTTGGTAGCAAAATATAAAATTGTATATTCAAAATACTCACAGTATGAGGGTTGGCGTTCGAAGTTTTTATATAGTTTTTCAATACACAATGCATTGCGCGCTTCGAACGCCAACCCTCATACTGTGAGTATTTTCAATATACAATGCATTGCGTGCTTCGCACGCCAAAACCCTTATTGAGAGTATTTTCAATACACGATGCATTGCGTGCTTCGCATGCCAACCCCCATATTGGGAGTATTTTCAATACGCAATGCATGCGTGCTAACCTCCTTATTGGGACTATTTTTAAAACGCCATTATTAATTTAAAATAATTATGAAAACGGGTTTGAACGGGCCAAGTTGTTAAAATCATCTATGTACCTTCTATTCAACCTTCAACGGTATTATGTCAATCAGCTTTGAATACAGAAGGATTGAGCTAATTGGATAAAGTAGGGAACAGAGGCTGGTTCGTTAGAAGCTACAACATTCGGCATTGTCTCTAAATATTATTAAATTCAAAGCGGAGAAGAGAGGATTATTAATTCAGAGTATTTTCGATGAGAATAAACAGAAGGCAGAGGCTGAAAGGAACCGGAAAACAAGTAAATAATGTTTACTATAGTAATAATAAAATATTCCTTGTTGTAAAACACTACGGTATGGAAAAATGTAAGTTATTTAGACCTTTAGCGTTCAGGTACTATGAATGTTTGCCAAGAGTATTTTCACCATTTGATATATGACCATCTATATATATAAAAGCCAAATACCATTCACTCACTGACTCATCACGATTTCTCAAATACTACCGAACGGATTGGAATGCAATTTGGTATGTAGCTTTCTCTAGGCCCATAGGTGCTCGCTTAGAAAGGTTTTACAAAAATCCGAAATTTTAGGGGTGTTTGGGGATCAAAAATCTCCATCATAGTATAATATATTTATGGATATATATTTTTTGTTGATATACATTTAACTTTGATTTGTCTATTCGTGCAAGGCCGGTTCGGGCCAGCTAGTAAATTAATATTTTTTTTAAGTATTATGTTCAAAATGTTTATACACGTAATGCTCTGTGTATTGAAAATCCTCCCAATATGCGGGTTGGCGTGCGAAGCACGCAATGCTCTGTATATTGAAAATTCTGACAATATGGAGGTTGGCGTAATGCACTGTGTATTGAAAATACTCCTAATAAGTGGGTTGGCGTGCGAAGCACGCAATGCATTGTGCATTGAAAATGCTCAAAATATGCGGGTTGGCGTGTAAAGCATGCAATGCATTGTGTATTGAAAATACTCCCAATATACGGGTTTAATGCATTGTGTATTGAAAATACTCCCAATATGCGGGTTGGCGTGCGAAGCACGCAATGCTTTGTGTATTGAAAATTCTTCCAATACCGTTGGCGTGCAATGCACTGTGCATCGGCTGCTTCTCATAGTGTTCGGTGTCAACCTCACGTGTGCGTCTTTAGCAGTGAACGTGTCTAACATAAATAAGAAATGCTGTATGTATGTTAAATAATATAATATATGACTTTTGTTCTCTTATAACAACTTCCTTTCCGACTCTGTATTAACTTTACTTTCAACTCGATTTCCTCACAGTGGGTAAACAGTGTAAAACTGAAAATATGAAAAACATATACCATGTAGATGAAACTAATTTAAACAAACAGATTCACTGTGACTTGTAGGGTGGGGTAGGAGAGAAAACTATTCGATCGATTTCAAACGAATTTGCACCAAACACGTAAATTAGGTTTTTTGGACGTGTTACGTCAAAATAATAACTGATTTTTTGGATGTTTTTTGGCCACAAAGGGGGTTGTTTTTCAAAAATTTTCAAAACCCCTTTTCGTGCATCTATACAGGTCTACTTGAAATGTCTGGTGCAAATTTGTTTGAAATCGATCGAATAGTTTTCGCCATTTCGCCAAAAAACTCCCAAAAATCAGTTATTATCATTTTTAGCTAAACGAGAATTTTTAGAAAGATGCGGTTTTTTGCATATGGTAGGGTACATTAAAGGCTACAAATAAGCAAAATTTTATCAAAATCGTTAGAGCGGTTTTTTTATAAAAAAATAATAACTGATTTTTGGGTTTTTTTTTGCAAAAAAGGGGGGTGTTTTCCAAAATTTTTCAAAACCGTTTTTCTTGCATCTATATAGGCCTACTTGAAATGTCTGGTGCCAATTAGTTTCAAATCAATCGAATAGTTTTCGCCATTTCGCCAAAAAACCCCCAAAAATCAATTATTATTATTATTAGCTAAACGAGAATTTTTAGAAAGATGCGGGTTTTTTGCATATGATAGGGCACATTAAGGGCTACAAATAAGCCAAATTTTATCAAAATCGTTGGAGCCGTCTTTATATAAAAAAATAATAACTGTTTTTTTGGAGGTTTTTTGGCCAAGAAAAGGGTTGCTTTTCAAAAAATTTCAAAACCCTTTTTCGTGCATCTATACAGGCCTACTTGACATGTCTGGTGCAAATTTGGTTGAAATCGATCGAATAATTTTCTCTCTAGCTTTGTATACATACAGACATACATACAGACATACATTTTGTAAAAAAAACACTTTTTTGGACTCAGGGGGTCCCAAAACGGATATTTCCACAAAAATCTCAACATCGATTTTTTTTGCGATCACTATACTTTCTCTATACTATAGTATAGCGAGAAAGTAATATGTAGTTACTGCTACTGTACTAGAAAACTATAAAGTGTTTTGGCTAAAACAAGACCGAACAAAAACAAAACGTATTATACAACAACAGTTATAAAAACAAGGTTTTGTTAATATAGAAATTACTTTCGTTCTCTAACTAAATAATAATTTCGTTTTCATAATAATTATTTAAACTTTTCTCGTTATTTCCAAAATAAAATATTCTCCATCGTATATGTTTTATGGCAGAAACTTACTATTGGCTATATAATCTCATTATATCATCTGACTACTAATCGTTCCATTTAATGGAAATAAAATAAAAATAAATGCTCTCCAAATGCTCGATCCTACCTGCTAGGTTAAGCCCCTAAACCATCAATAAATGAAAATCCCTCGCTTGGCAAATCCCTCGAGGGTTGAGGGTTAAATGTTGACAGTTCCTGTATTGATCAACAGCCAAACACGACGCACAAGCCAGAACCTGTTTAATTTAACAATAAACATATCCGTGAGTTTACCTCTTAACCCTTTCAGTCACGCAATATGAAATAATGAAAAGAAAATTTTAAAAATTGGTAGCCTTGATAAACACAGCTTTCTTTATATTTCAACAAAATTTAGGATCATCTTTATCAGTGTTACCAATCGTCCTATATGTAGGACATTGTGACTGAGCCAGCCTTTACATATTCAAATTTGTTTATATTTTTATTTAAAAAGTGCACAGATAGTAAAAATAAGTAATCAAAATGTTGTTAAGTGAAGTTTCAATAATTGTAACCAAAAGTGTTAAAAAATATGCACAATTAAGATTTTTTATCAAAAAAATCACATTTTTTTACAAGTTTGTTTACATTTTGATAATGATGCTGGACTTCTCACATTTGGTCTAATTTATGACAAACATTCTACTAATAACAGCAGAAAGTTATTTCACTGTAGCTTATGTAATTTAGATATTATTTTGAAAAATGTTTAACACGTAACTTTTATATCGTCCCACATATAGGACACTGTGACTAGAACTTTTTTGGAAAACACATGACTTATTATTAATTATAACGCCAAAATCATTTGAATAGTTGTATCTAATTAAAAAAAAAACTATATTCATTTGCACTATGGTGCTTACACTTACATTATTCTTAAAAGTGCTTATACCGGTATTGAAATTATCCGTTCACATGCTTTATGTAGAGATTTTGCTAACATTGACTAGTTTATTATTTCTTGTGAAAATTAACAAAACTATTATTTTTTACTACTACACAATGCTACTTTACACTTCATGAGTCTTTCACAAGACAGAACATGAATCTAAAGTCTAATCTACCTGTAACCATCAGACACAATGTCCTAATTATAGGACGATTTTAATAAAATTTATATAATACATATTACATTTGTATAATTTCTAAACTATTTGGCTGTAAAAATACACTCTTTCTATTGTATAAAAAAACTATTTACGTTGGATGTAATAGCTAATAGTTCAGAGATAAAATTGTGAAATTGTCAGGGTTTAAAAAAGTTTAATTTTCTAAAAAACTGTAATTTGGCATAACATCTGTTTTTTTTTTTTTATTACTCTTGTTGTTAATATTTCATCATGTTAAAACTTTAGTTTGGTATCTTGGGAATGCAACAATATAACTGTAACCATGGATACATAATAAGATTTGTATAAAAAATGTTATTTGTATCGTCGTAGATATAGGATAAGGTGACTGAAAGGGTTAATACGGTGTTATTTAGTTAAATGTTGACAGTTCCTGTATTGATCAACAGCCAAACACAACGCACAAGCCAGAACTTGTTTACTTTAACAATAAACATATCCGTGAGTTTACCTTTTAATACAGTGTTATTTATATTTGTTTTAGAATTATCAAAACCACTTTGAACCCAACTGCACACTGTGGGCTGGGGGCAGATTATAACAATAAATAAACGGTACCAGGAACTGGCACATACTTTCTCACAAATACATTTAGATTACTAAACAGATTCACTGTGACTTTTAGGGTGGGGTAGGAGAGTTTTTTTATTAAAGTTGGAGATTAACTAATAAATATTATTATTATTATTATCTAGAGAGAAAACTATTCGATCGATTCCGAAAAAATTTGCACCAAACACGTCAATTAGGTCTTTATAGATGCACGTAAAAAGGTTTTTAAATTTTTTTAAAACAACCCGCTTTATGGCCAAAAAACCCCCAAAAATCATTTATTATTATTATTATTAGCTAAACGAAAATTTTTAGAAAGATGCGGGGTTTTTTATATTGTAGGGCATATTAAAGGCTACAAATAAGCCAAATTTTATCAAAATCGTTAGAGCGGTTTTTTTATAAAAAAATAATAACTGATTTTTGGGGGTATTTTTCCAAAAAGGGGGTTGTTTTTCAAAAATCTTCAAAACCTTTTTTCGTGCATCTATACAGGCCTACTGGACATGTCTGGTGCAAATTTGGTTGAAATCGATCGAATAGTTTTCTCTCTAGTTTTGTATACTTTTATTAAAGTAGGCGATTAACTAATAAATATTTTTATTATTAGCTAGAGAGAAAACTATTCGATCGATTTCGAACAAATTTGCACCAAACACGTCAATTAGGTCTTTATAGATGCACGTAAAAAGGTTTTGAAAAATTTTGAAAAACAACCCCCTTTATGGCCAAAAAGACCCCAAAAATCAGTTATTATTATTATTATTATTAGCTAAACGAGAATTTTTAGAAAGATGTGGGTTTTTGTATATGGTACGGCACATTAAAAGCTACAAATAAGCCAAATTTTATCAAAATCTTATAGCCGTTTTTTTATAAAAAAAATAACTGATTTTTTTGGTTTTTTTTGGCCAAAAAGGGGGTTGTTTCTCAAAATTGTTCAAAAACCTTTTTCGTGCATCTATACAGGCGTACTGGACATGTCTGGTGCAAATTTGGTTGAAATCGATCGAATAGTTTTCTCTCTAGCTTTGTATACATACAGACATACATACAGACATACAGACATACATACATAAAGACATACAGACAGACATTTTGTAAAAACCACTTTTTTGGACTCAGG
>JAGFPH010012864.1:16516-28448 GCA_018207615.1 Philaenus spumarius | reverse complement strand
TGGATAAGATATGTGGATGACGTGTTTGCAGTTTTCGATAAAAAGGAAAGCCTCCAAGATTTTTGCAAAGAGCTAAATGGGTTTTACCCTTCAATAAAATTCACCACGGAAATTGAGAAAGACAAACACCTCGCATACCTGGACATACAAGCAACAAGGGACGACAATAACAACCTTTCCTTTAAAGTATACAGGAAGCCGACGCACACGGACAGATTTATCACCAATGATTCATTTCATGCACCTGCTCACAAAAGAGCGGCGTTCAACTCTATTGTTCACCGGATGGTCAACTTACCGTTATCCCAAGAACACTACGAAGAAGAGAAACAATATATTTACCGGGCTGCAACATTCAACGGGTACACTAAAAATATGATTGATCAGATTATAAAAAAAGCTATGTTTAACAAAATTAAGAAATCCAGAACTACTCTCAAGAATCACACTACAGATAAACGATGGGCAAAAATAACTTACAACAGGCAATTAGCAAACACTGTAAAAAACTCACTAAACAAGCACGCTAACCTAAATATAGCATTAACCTCTAATAATAGTCTAGGCAAAATATTAGGCTCGCCAAAAGATCAAATTCACCACCTTCAGAAGTCAGGTATTTATTGCATACCGTGTGAAATATGCCCGAAAAAATATATAGGTCAAACTATAAGAAACTTAAAAATTAGAACCAAAGAACATTTCTCTCACTTCAAGTACAATAGACCCGACAAATCAGCAATAGCCAAACACTGCTTACAAGAAAATCATTTTTTCAAGATAGAAAACACGACCCTTTTAAAAAACGTAACAAAACAGAACTCACTAGACGCATGGGAAACTCTCTTCATTAACCGGAACCAAAACCTTATAGTTAACAACGAATTAGGCCCAATTCAAAATTCCATTCTCCTTTAATTATTTATATCTAATATCTGTATACCTACTTCATATTTATTGTTTATTATTTAATTGTTACCATGATTGCTTGTATTCATTAATGCTTCAATCTTACAAACATAATCATCACATAATAATGATTTATATGAGACATCTTATAATTTTGTCATAAATTATAGCAATATAATAGTACTAAATATTTGATTATGCTTTATGTATATGGTACAAATATATTTTTAGTGATTTTTTTTATGCTTAAATTAAATTACATGTCTTACATATTTTTATATAATTGTATTAGTATTGTAGGTTATTATGTAATGTTTGACCTAGAATATACTTATTCTTTGTTGTTTATATATAATATTTTCACATATCATCTTTTAAATTATATATCCTACATGTTCACATATACAGTGTATTATGTATAATTCTAACTTATATATATGTTATTTTGTATCTATTTTTATATATATTCATGTTTTCCCCCCTGTAGTTACTATCCCCATTACAATTATTAAGTTACTGTTCTCCCATTGGTCGTTACATGTTTAGACCATCCCCCCTACTAAGACTCTGCCTATATATAGTTAAGAACCATGTAACCAAATTAGTTATAAGTTTGTAACCATCACTGATGATGATGACTTGGTCATCGAAACGCGTTTGAATTATTAAACGTTTTTATGAGAAACTGTGTTATGTTTTTATTTATATAGTGTTATTTCTCATAAGTCCAGTTCAAGTTTAAATTTTATTGATAAACCCCTATTTTGACCCTAAGGAATTCAGGAAAAGTATTTTTAACCCTCTAAAATGCCCCAAAAGGGTATTTTTTGGGGGTGGGGGTTGGTTTTTGGGAAATTTTCAAATGTAAAGGTAGGTCGTGTTGTACCTCATTTTAAAGGTCTCGGTACACTGATCATTAAAACAAATTTTTTTCTTTTATCTTGCACCGTCAATACAGGGTGGCCCGAAACATCATAAAAACTTAAGTTTACATATCTTTTTACATCTGACATAAAACATTTTTTTAACAGCTACAATTTTTAAAGTACATTGACAAAGATGTGACCTTTCAAACAATACCTAATTTTGGTAGGTTTTCTCACATTTTTAGCAGGTTTCAAAATTTACAACTTTTAGAAGTTTAAAAAGTCAATATCTCAAAATTTTCAAATTGCAATGCAGGTCATCTTACATATCAAATTGAAGCCCTTATAATTATCAACATTTTTCATATTTGAATTTTTTTCATTTCTCTATTGGCTTAAAATTTACAGAAAAATATTGCTTTAGAATTACTGAGATTTTGTGTACGTTATAAGTAGGCTTAAAAAATAACTACTCACCGGTTAATTCCCTGGAACAGCTTACAGGTGTTCAAATTGTCGTCCATTTTGTTCCATACAAAAACTCAGTAATTCTAACTAAAAATTTTAGCTGTTAAAAAAAAATTTTATCAGATCTAAAAAGATATGGAAACTTAAGTTTTTATGATGTTTCGGGCCACCCTGTATTGACGGTGCAAGATAAATGAAAAAAAAATATTTTACTGATCAGTGTACGGAGACCTTTAAAATGAGGTACAACACGACCTACCTTTACATTTGAAAATTTCCCAAAAACCAACCCCCAACCCCAAAAAAATACCCTTTTGGGGCATTTTAGAGGGTTTAAAACATTTTTTCCTGAATTCCTTGGGGTCGAAATAGGGGGTTATCAGTTTAAACTAAATGTCTAAGTATTCTCGTTTCAATGCTATACAAGCCGGCCACCCGCTCGGATACACCCTGTATAATTAAGAATAGTAATTTGTTGCAAATGTGGTGCAGTGTCCAGACAAAAATGTATATGTGATGTGTAAAAATTTTTGTATTTACCAGTTTCAAGAGCAACATTTAAATTTTGAAAAATCGTTCATAATTTGCTTAAATTACTTTCTGAAGATGAAATGTACTTCGAAAGTGGTGAAATAAAATTAAATCATACATCATATATGCGTTTTTACTGGACAGTCCACCACATTTACAACAAATTATTATCACCAACCAGGCACGAAGGAGAAACAATAATTATAATATATTTTGACTATACTATGATTTTTACACTAATTTTTATCTGAAAAAGCAAACTGTAAATTTCTTTTCTTCTTTCCAAATAAGTCAATCACTTTTTCCTCGAAACCAGGAGACTTTGCCCTTTTCCTGTGGACACCAAGAAGGCACAAGCTTGAAGGTCCTCGCTAATAGAACTTCTCAGCCAAGTCTTCACTCTACGGTGAAAGTAATTGTCGACGGTTCTAATTTAGAACTAAATAACTAAACTTTTGCATATTTTTAAATTAAAAAAAAAATATTTACTCTTTTTTTTTTTGTAGGACTGAAGTTTGATTTTTCCCTTACTGGACATTTTTTTGTTTCCTGAGCTAATAACTTTTAAAATGTTACATGAATCGATATTTTAGTTGAATATACGAATTCTTTGGGCCTTTTTTAATAAAAAAGCTATTGAACACTTTTGGATTTAGATATAAAATTACTATTTGGGGATTTAGGATTTTTTTGAAAAAAATGCTTGAAAAACAGCAAAAAATCTGGGCGAATTAACAAGACCGCTTTCAGGGTTAAGAACATGCCTTTGGTGAACACTTTAAATGTTGAATCGAATTGCTCGAAACTCACTATGAAAATTGGATTCTACTTTTGCAGCCTTTTCAAAAAATATCTCCTAGGTTATCAAACTCCAAGCTGCTTGAAGCTCTCTCTGAATTACATTCTATCTCTGTAGCGTTTTGAAAAAATACAAACATTTAATCAAATTCGAAATGCCCGAAAACAGCGATAAATTGGATTTTTGTTTTGCAGCCTTTTGAAAAATACACTTGGTTCTTGGTTATCAAACTCAAAAATGTTTAAAAATCGCTTTTAATTGTATTCTATATCTATAGACTTTTGAAAAAAAGATTCCCTAGTCTATCAAACTCAAAATGCTAGACACTAGATTTAAATAAAATTTTAACATTTGGTTTATTTATTAGTAGAAATTTATCATTGTAATAAATTCAATTCCAAAAAATAAAATCGGAAAACATTTTGTTACTCTCCATATAATATTATGTATGAACTATTTGAAATAAAAACTAATAATCGGTACGCTGAGTTTACAGTTTACACAAAAATATCACTAACAATACAGCCAACTGAACAAGGGAAACTCACGTTATACCAAAGTGGATATATTTGAATTTGGTAAAAAAACCGTTTGAGGGACGGGACACCCTGTCTTCTTTAAGTTAAAAAAATATTCACGTTAGGCTGGCACCACACGGTCCGGTTTCTCGGGATCCCGAAATTCAGGATCAAGTTGTTGCCTATAATATTATTCAGTTTAGGACTTTACACTTAGTAGGAACAAAAGTCACATCACACTTTATGTCTATCTATTTTGTGTCTTTATTTTTTTATATATTTTTTATTTTTGTGTTAAATATCATATTAATCTCTGTTTATAAGTGTAATTGTGAGAAGCGTTTTTTTGTGTATTCGTTCTGAAGATGCCTGAAAATGAAAAGGTGAAACAGCTGTAAACGATATAAATACTTCTAAAAGGGTTGCTAAGGCAAGTATAAATAACAATATTATATATAATAGCAATGGGATATGGCTACAATTGCAATAATGAATCTTATATTGTATTTATACATATATTGTTTATACATGTATCAAATTTCATCTAAATCGAATATATGTTTTTAGAGAAAATTTATTTTTACTGACGATATGTTCAGCATAATTTTAAATTACCACTATATTTATAATATCAGTAAAATTTATACTTTTTTAACAACCATTATCACAATCACTGTCACTAGGAATGTCTACAAACATGTACATGAATGTGGGGTGGGTTTCCATGTATATTTTCTATTAGTTTGTCCATATCAAACATTTTGGTGTTGACAAAACACAACAAGAAGCAATGCAATGCATTCCGAATAACCGGACTGTCTGAACGCAAACTAGAAAATGCACGTGTTTTGTATCTCCTTCCCATTTCTCGGGATCCTGCAGTGCGGCAACACCATCCGTTGGAAATCGGATGTCCGTTTTCGACGGACTGTTTGAACGTGCCAATTTAAAACCTTGTGCTGTCGTCATATCCCAAAATTCGGGATCAAGTTGTTGCGGACACACGCTCCCGGCAAAACGCACTTCCGCCCTTAGAACACTGCCTAACTACCAGTGACTTTACACTCAGGACTTTACACTTAGTAGGAACATAAAAACTTGTGTTTTCAAAATAAGAATTTGAAATTGATATATATATATTACAACGGATATTAGCCGTTGTAAGGCGGGAAAAATCGGTTTTTATATTAAATTATAAAATTCGATGTTTTCAAGGCCGGACTTCGGTGAGTGTCAATTGTAGGTCAAAAATACAAGTTAAATCAGAGCAAGGCTTATCTCCCAAGATGAACCTTGATCTAGGACACGTCAAGAAAGGAAATCTGACTTAGCCTGAAAGTAGCTGAGTTTTAGGGGAATAAAGGAATCCAGGAATTTTATGCATTTGTGGTTTTCATGGTTTAATACGTAGCGCTAAACGCGTGAGTTACGGCCGTGTGAATTTCAAATCATAAAAGGTAACACTACCAAAGTAAACAGGGGTTAAAGTTAAGGGAAAAGTTCAATTTAACTCGAAACTGAAAAAGTCAGATATTTTTGGAATCTACATAAGTAGACGAAAATAAAAGGTTATATAAGAAAAAGTCGAATTATTGAAAATAAAAAAGTTAGCTCAAGTGTCAAATTTCACACACCCTAAAAAGGGAGAAATAATTAAAACTAAAGGTTTTCACTCACAAGAGTTATTAAAGAATGAATAGTTCTGTGTAAAAAAGGGAACAAAAAGTAAAATTAAATTAAGATAAAATGGTGAGAGTTTTCACGCCTTTTAAAGTAATAAAAGTTGAATTTTAGAATTTTAAATAATAATAAAGTAAAGAGATTTAGGGTTAGATTAACATTGTATTGTTAGGAAACCAGTAACTTAAATATTTTTCGCGTAGTAAATAAAAAAACCCCAAAGAACTTTTTTGCGATTGTAGGCTAAGTCCCAGAAGAAAGAAAATAAGTAAAAACGGTGAAAAGTGTTAGAACTGTACAGGTGTTAAAGACAATCGGCGTAAACAAACAAAAAAGACATTGAACGCGAAAGACAGTCGCGGAAGTCGCGGAAAATTGCAAACGTGCCGCGCACGCGTAAAAATCACAGTACAGACACGATTCAAAAACGTACGGATAGCCAAAAACAATCTGGAAAATGTGCAAAAAGAAAATTAAGGAAAACTTAAAAGGAAAAAAAGATACAGCGGGAAAACAAAAACAAGTAAGATGCAATGGCCAAAGTGGAAGGGATGAAGTCGCGGTTACAGAAAGGGGCGTCAACGAGCAACCGGATTAACCAGAGAAATTGGTGTTTTCCAGGAAAATGGAAGGAAAAGAAAAGAAGAAAATTATATAAAATTAACCAGGGCGAATTTAGACACATTTCAAGACCAAAAAAGTTTGTACAAAAGAAAAATTGGCTTAGTGAAAAAATGATAGAAAGGGCATGTAAGAAATGACGTCACGAAGTGTATAAAGGATTGAACGCGAAAAATCCACGGGCTTACTCTGGCTTACTCTCTCGGAATCGCTGACTCTCTCGGATTCGCTCGAAAACTCACTCGAGATTCAAATTGTTACGAATGTAGACTTCACGTCACTCTGCAGCAAATATTTTTTCTTCGTTAAACTTAAATAACTTTTAAATATAAACTACAAGTCAGAAGTAGTTCTTCAGGATTAACTCTACGGCCTATCCAAATGAGTTAAAGCAAAAATAACTCTATTTGGCGATACTGAGACGACATAGGCAATCCTTCAGGACATGATCTTCTAAACGGAACTTCACTTCTCACGAACCAAGGAAGAAATAGGATCAACTGTAACTCTACTAGATTCTACCAGATCTGCTCTTCAAGTACATCTGTAGCCATCATATCAACCCAACAACTTTAAATCAGAAAATCCAGGCTACCAGACACAGCATCATATCAGCTCCAGCACCAGCCCAGCAACATAGCGGCATCCATCACGGAAAACCGGAGGTGAAAAACGCTGAATTAAGGTCTGTGTAAACGAGAATACGTTGTCCCCCATTTTAATTAATTGCCTGAGTAAATTCAATAAAAATATTTAAAGTACTGGTTGAGATAGGTTAGTGTCAAATTAAATTCAAATCATAAATTAAATAAATGTAAATTCGATATTCCCTAAAGTTAAATGTAAATAAATTAAATTCAAATAAATTAAAATTAAATTGATTATAAAATTAGACTGTCTGCCAAGCCTATTAGAAATTATAATTATAGGTTTAACATTAATATTGAATAGAAATTATATGTACAAGCAGATGGTGAGAAAAGCGAGTTGTTTATGTTTAATTTTGAAAAGGTTTTGATTTTGAATTTTGAATAAATTAATTATTAATTTTTATACTGAAATACTGAGAGTAATCAATTACCTGTTTATGGTTATCCATTCATGATAATTTCCTTTATTAGAAATAGTATAATAAATGTGTTTAGCTGTAGAAGTAATCAAAGCACAAATAAGGTAAGTTATAAGGGCTGTTCCACTGTTCTCATTTCCCTGAGATCAAAAATAATCAAGAGTTCTCGTAAATTAAATTCAGAGCTAGTAAACTTATTAATTTCTGGAAGCTATTTTAAAGTGTTAGAGTCAGTCGAAATACTTATAGAAATAGGTATCAGACACCCAGTTGCATCACCTAAGCTAAAGATAAAATTTTGGCTAAAGGCTTCCAGTAGGTGTTGTAACTTATTATACAACAAAAGAACGTCAGCACGCGATTGTTCGTTGTTTAATTGGCTCCCGAACGTGGAGCAGAACAACGTCAATAGGTGTTCCGTTGTATAATTGGAGCAGCCAACGTGGGGCTCGTTGTATAAATTGGCGCCCATAAGTGGAAGGCGAAAATTTAACTAAAGGTTAAATTTAGTCTTGAACAGTCATAACTATTATTTGTGCTTTACATTGTTGTGTTACATTAAGAATATTTCTATGCATTGTGTTATACTACGGCTATTCTTGAGTGTTTAAAAATTTTCCTGGGTTCGTGAAGATTTCGTGAGTTAGAGGGGGAGTAATATAAAACAAATAAAATAAAATTTTGTCGTGGTAAATCGGGTTAAATTAGGGTATTGAATAGTATTTTAAAGGGGTATAAAAGTAAATAAAATTTTATTGAGAGATTTTATCCGCGACAAATAATCAAAGAAAATAAACATGGCTAGCAAAGAGTTGAAAGATTTTTTCGAAAGTTATAAAAAAGACAGGGAGGAGGCGAAAAAAGAAAAAGAAGAAGAAAAAAATCGTCTACAACAAGAGAAAGAAGAAGAGAAAGCTCAAAGGGAAAGAGATCAGAAAGCATTGTATGAGTTGATATCCGGAAAAATCGGCGAAATTAAAGAGGATTTGAACCAGGAAACGCGTAGGTGCATAGAACAAAATAATAGAGTGGAGGAAAAAATTGAAGATATTACTGGGACAATTCAAGTATTAGAAAGCGCGAGTAGGGATACAAATAAACTCAATGATCAAAAATTTGCGGTTGTAGATAAGAGAGTTGCAAAAATAGAACAGAAGTTAGGGGAAATTGGTAGTCAAGGGACAATAGGCAGAACGGTGATGCAAATAGCACCTAGGTACGAAAGCGAGGCGGTAAAACTAGAATTTTGGGGAAACTCAAGGGAGCGTCCGAGAACTTTTATAAGGGAGCTGGAAAATTTAATGGAGGAATTAAACCCGTTTTTAGGAGAGCCGGAGAAGTTAAAAATGGCGGAACGTCATCTTTTCGGATCGGCAAAAGAATGGTGGACGGTTATGAAAACGGCCACAAGTACATATGTAGAATTTCGCGCAGCTTTTTTAGCGAACTATTGGTCATTACAAAAACAAAAAATTGTGAGAAATAAAATCGAGAATGGAAAATATTTTGAACCAAGTAATATAAGCCGGACCGATTATTTTTGTCGGATTGTAAATCAAGCCAGCGACTTAGAACCGCAGCTCCCGGAAGGTTTCTTAGTATTTACCATTTTACAACATTTTAATGATCAGATAAAGTTAGCATGCATGGGAAAGCCAAGCGAAACGATTAAAGACGCTATAAATTTTCTAAATCAAATAGATATGATGGACGAAGCCCGAAGAGGGAACCGGAATATAAATAATACAATAAATTCTAGTAGGCCTAACATAACTTATAATAACCCACCTTCACAACGATCCTATGTTCAAAACCCTAATAACACCGCACACCCAAGTTCCAATAGACCTTCTCCGTCAAAACCCAATCAAAATCAACGGCCAAAAAACTAAGAAGTGAGGCTTGCGAAGGATTAACGGAATTTCGGAACGAGCGAGCTGAAGATAAAAAATATACAAGAAATTTGATTAAAAATAATAATAATAGATTAAAAAATGTTAAAATAAAAAAAGTTAAGGCACACGCTAGGATAGAACCCGCGACGAAGAGTTACGACAGTAGCGGTGAAGTAATTTCTAAGAATAAACTTGTTAACCGGATACATTACAACCTTAGGGATGATCTGTTGAGTAATAAAGGGGAAAAAAGTATTCAAGAAATAGTCATTGAAGGTATTCCTACTATTTACGCGAAGATAGGGCATAATCCGGCGGCCATAGAAATAGATACAGGGGCCGAAATAAGTGTAATACAATTCGATTACCTAGAGCAATTGAAGGCGGAATATGTAGAAATTATGGAGTTACCGGCGTCTAACATTGAAATTGTAACAGCATTGAAAGGTCGAGTACAAAAAGTAACTAGGCAAATAATGATTAAAATACAATTAGCGTCAGAAACCGTAGAAGTAAAACTATTAGTCGTAAAAGGGTTGAAATCACGTGTAATATTGGGTTGCGATTTCTTATATGAAATGCAAGCAGACATTAATATGGATAAACGATTTATCATATTAAATGTAGGGGAGAAAACTATCCAGTTACCATTCATAGACAGAAAGCAGGCGATAAAGGAAATTAAGGGAAAATGTTTCAGCCTAACGTCACGGTATCATGGAAAAAATTTTAAAGGGTTGACACCAAACCAACCAAATAAAGAAAGTTCAATAATAAATAAAGAAACAGTAAATTCAAGTCAGGTAAAAGAAATTATAAATAATCAAAACGATATAAGCGAAGTTAAAGGATGTACGGAACAAACTTCAGTAGGAGTAGCGTAGGAGAGGAAGAAAAAGGTCAGGAGATAAAGTTAGGCGTAGAAAAAGTTCAGGTTATCGAAAATAGACCGAAGTTAGGTAATAGGGACAGGAAAATTGTATCAAAAGAAATGCAACCTTCCCAAAGCCAAAAAGTAAGATTTTTAAATAAAAATGTCATCGGAAAAAATTGTTCAAAAGAAACAAACGATGAACATTCGCGAATGTTAAAAATAAAAAAAAGTAAAAACGATTTAAAGTGTGCAGAGGTTAAGATTCCAAACACACAGGCGGCAAATAATTGCGGAGAGAGGCTATTTTTCGAAAATCCAAAACGAACTGAACGTTGTAACATAAATATCACTGCACCAAACTCACGCACCAATAAACACTGTAGTCCTAATACAAAGTATAATAGGAACTTTAACTATAATAAACGTAATTCAATCGGAGGAATAAACAGAAACCATAACACGTCTAATGCTGGAAGAACACTAAGCTCTAATAAAGTTAAATTTAAAGAATCAGCTGTAGGCCTAACAGTAAATTATAACGGTACAGAGAAAGTTTTTGTACGTAAACACAGCCGGTATAAAAGTAGACCGAGCGAAAACAAAGGGAAGTTGGTGACAGACTGTCTGGAAGGTAGGGTAGAACAAGGTCTAAGTAAAGCAAATTCACAGAAGTACTAAGGGAATCTAAATTAACATTGAGATGTAAATAGAATAATTGTAAGTGGCCTAAATAATGTAAATAGTAGATATAAGTTGTAAATAAACCAAACGCCTAGTAGCCTAAACAGATGTTCCGAGTTAAAGACCGCAAATGTAAATAAACAAGCCAAGCAGAGAAAGGGAAGCGATAATTCTACGTAGGCTGATCAGGGTTCATAACGATACAAGAAGGCCTAAATGTAAAGTAGAGTGGAGGGGATAACCTGAAGTCAGATGTGATATGAATGAGTACAGGGCATACAAAACATAAAGCGCTTGGAGGGGGAGTGTTTATAACATATAAACACTAGCCTTAGAAAGGAAAGGTGAACGCAAACGGTTAAAATATCTCAATGGTAAAACAAGTAAATGTAAATTCATTAATTAAAATAAAAAACGCAGGAAAAGGGTTAAACTCAAGTATAGAAATAGTAAATTAGGTTATATCTCAAATCCAGTACAATAGTAATTGTAAGTAAATTCAATTTTTATCAGGCAATATTTAGAGTTCCCTGTGAATAGACATAGTGTTGAAATAAACTAAGTAGACATGTATGTAATTTTCAGTGGACAGAAAACTCCCGAATGGAGTTAAGACAATACACCAAGATATATTGAAATGTAAAATATTGTATGTTTTTTAGCGGATCTTAAGCTTGCAGTTGAAGCTGGATTAGAATAATATTGAATAATATAAATGTATGTAAATGTAGAGGGTTCAGCTTGATTACTCCAAAGTGGAGAGAAATGAATTTGTACTTGTTAGAAAATAGTAAATTAAATTAGGTCTTGTATTTAAAAAGGCGAAGGCAAATAGACAAGTATAGAAGGAAGCGGGGGTGGAGAGTAAATTGAACCAAAAGGGATTTGTTGATATTTTGCACAAAGGGAGGGGGTTTTTAGATATCTTGGGTTTCTGCGTGAACTTAGAAATCAGATATTTTCAGAGGGGTAGCTACAACGGATATTAGCCGTTGTAAGGCGGGAAAAATCGGTTTTTATA
>JAGFPH010012864.1:1918-16416 GCA_018207615.1 Philaenus spumarius | reverse complement strand
GAACCAGAACTATTGGCGTCAACACGTATACGATTCTTAGAAATCGATAGATTCCAAGAATCTATTCGATACTGACGTCAATCGAACGAACCGTAACTTTTTATCAACGACCCGTATATATTACGATTACACGCTCGATCGACCGTAAAAACAATTAGTCACGGCCAATTTATTATCTGGTGACCTTTGGTCAAGGGTCACGTGACCTAAAACAATTAGTCACGCTCAATTTGTTATCGCGTCACGGTCAATTAGTCACGGGAAATTTGTTATCTTGACCTTGGGGGCAAGGGTCAGGTGACCTGGGGTCAAAAGGTCAGATTTGGACCAGAACTCTTGTTTCTACACTACTTTTATATGATCACTTGAAGTACACTTTACCATGGTGGTCAATTTTAACCCTCCACCCGAAATAAGGAGTTTGAAGGGCAACTCAAAATTGTTAAATAGAAACCCCCCTCTTTTTGACCATTCAATGTAGCTTGGTGAGCTGAGAAAAGCGAAATAAATAAAGTGGCAATCGGTTGACTAAAACAGATTTATAATTTTAACATATTATGTTGTAGTTCTGCAAGTGAAGATTTTTTGGCAAACAATTTTTTTTTATATTCAATCAGTACATTACACTGTTATTTGTACATTACTATATATGGAGGCCTGTTACAAATTCAAAGACCTTTATCACTTGTCCCCTTAAAAATGTGTAAATTAGGGTATGAATGTGCAGATTGAGATTGGCTTGAAAAGAATTTAATGATAAAGAAGAAAATGATAAATCCATAAATATTTCACATTTAGTTGCTTTACAGCTAAATAAATCAAGAAATAAAAAAAAATACAAATCAAGAAATAAGAAGTAGGTACACCATATTTCCTTAATTCACATCAAAAGTGCAAAGTTACAAAATAGAGTATTTGGAAAAAACACAAAACATTATTTCACTTTTCGACACCCGGTACCGGCACTAATACGTAATACCTACCACTAGGCGGCACAATGCTCTGTTGTGAGTTATAACCTCAAGAAAAGAAATCTTCCCAAATTGATTTCAATAGATATGGAATAGTTTCCAAGCTGTGTATCATCCGCAAAGGATGTTGTTTATTTGAATAATAAAGAGAATAGCGCCGAGTAGCCTACTCTTGTACGACACCGACACCATGCTCTAAATTACTTCTCTTTTGTTCCCAATTACGCCGTTTACCCTGACTTTACCACTGAAAATTTACCACTACCAAAGCTTAGATGTCGGTTTAATTAATACTATATTAATACCATCAATGCCTGATGATTTCTTCGGCTTAAAAGATGAAATGATATTCAAAACTTCCTTCTCGGTTACACATGAAAAATATTTATGAACGTTCTATTTTTACCACAGTGCTCAATGCACAATTTATTTCCTACATCAGTCGTAATATATATCTTGTGTGTATTAGTGTGTAGGCCTAATATATAAAAATGTGTATTATATTAGTTAGAAAGTTATAACTTTAACCTAGTTTATTTTGTAATGGTTGTATTTCTGTTATGCAAAACAACTTAACTGTTGTTACCAACTTAAATGTGATTTTATAAGTTACGAGAAGGATGCGCGAACGAATGTAGTTGAATTTAGACGTAGTTTTTATTACTGTATTTAATTAATAGTAGCCTACTCTATAATAGGCTTATAGGCTATACAATCTTGTCAATCATTTAATAAATACCGTATATATTATTTATACTTACTGTTATTTATGTTTTTATTAATAATTTATACTTGCAATTTACATCAATTTCCCTATTAGTTTTCCTAAGTCGCTTTGTACGGTTTTGTCTATTTTATTCTTGGAAGAATCAGTGAATATTCCGATGAGTAAAATGTAGTTGTGGTTAATTGCGAGTTTTTCGTTTGATGTAATTTACGGTAAACATTAAGTATATATGTTATATATACTTAATGTGTTATACTTAATATGTTATATATACATACTGTCCCAAAAGACCCGGACCGGTTTAATAACTCCTAAACGAAACTAGCTACAGTAATAATATTTCAGACATGACTCCTGGCTACAAAAAAATATTTTTTGAGTTGTTAGTCACTATTATCTCTGCCCCCAAAAACCAAATTTGGGGTGGTTGCCCCAAATTTTTAAATATAAACCCCTATCGAGTGACCCATCATTTTAAAGGTCTCATTGAGTTAATCACAGCAGCGCAAAACCGAGGTCGATATCTTGCTCCTGTCCAAAATAGCTGACCTTTTAGTGTTTCTTATGGTCATGTAATTTAAAATTGAACATTTTGTATCGTATACAAAGTAAACACATTTACAGGTTTAAGATATTTTACTTTATCAGTTGTAATAAACACCGGTGGCCCTTTAACAATTGTAAACAGATAACATTTTTGGACTCTCCTACTTTAAGTTCGTTATGACATGCCTTAATCATTATCATTGCTGGAAAACCCCGCATCAACAAAACAATACCTGCAGCATCGGATATTATGGCTCAGTTATGAAATTGTATCTTAGAATAATGTTGTCTAATTTTTCCAGCGTTAATTTTTACATTTATTGCTAATAATTTGGCAAACTAATCATAGTTTTTTACTTTTATCAGTGTATGAACATTTACTTTTTAAGTATAATTCATTATGTCACTAAGTGAATCAGAAAGAATAACAATATTGATGATGAGAGGCTATGGTAACCTGACTAGATCGTTTCAAGAAGTTACAGATCTTTATAATGAAGAAAATTACCCTCGCCCACCTATTTCGAAATCCACAGTTGTAAGAACCGTTCATTGTTTTCAAGAAACGGGAAGTGTTAAGGATTTGCCTCGATCAGGCAGGCCAAAATCAGTTTCAGGCGATGACAAAGCTATTGAGGTGTTACAAGCTTTCGTAGAAGATCCACATAACTCTACTAGAAAAGCTGCCCAACAACTGGATGACATCAGTAAATATTCAATACACCGTATATTGAGCAGCAACAAATATCATCCATATAAAGTAAGGTTAGTACACGAACTAGCAGAGGATGACTTTGACAGGAGAGTAGAATATTGTGAATTGATGATGACAAAAATTGAAAACGATGAAAATTTTATCAAGAATGTAGTTTTTTCAGACGAAGCTAGTTTTTTGCTAAATGGGACTATAAATCGCCACAACTGTCGATACTGGGCAGATGATAACCCACACTGGATGCGTGAAGCTCATACCCAGTACCCGGAATAAATAAATGTATGGGCGGGAATTTTCAGATACCAAATAATAGGGCCTTTTTTATTGAAGAAAATTTGAATCGCAACAATTACCACCTGTTGTTACTCAATGAAGTTGTTCCTGCAATTGAAGCAGCAAGAGATGAAAATCATGAAACTTGGTTTCAACAAGATGGAGCCCCACCCCATTTTGGAATAAACGTCCGCATGTACCTTGACAGTACATTTCCACGCCGCTGGATAGGCCGGCGAGGGGCAATTGAATGGCCTGCCAGGTCTCCCGACTTGACCCCCCTAGACTATTTTCTTTGGGGCTATCTTAAATCTAAAGTTTATACTACAAAGCCCCAGAACTTGATAGAACTTCGACAACGAATTACACACGAAGCTCAGCAAATACCGGGGGAAATGATACAGAATGTAGTACAGCATCACTATTACAGACTAGCACTGCGTGACTGTGGAAGGAAAGCAGTTCAAATACTTACTCTAAACCCTGGATATCATCTTTGGTAAGCAACTTTGTTTTTGAGTGTAAAGAAAAACATTTTGTAATTATTACTAAGTATGACAAATTTGTTTTTATACTTTAAACTCTTTTGTGCGTGTGTTTACTTTGTTTTAAAATAATAAAAATGTTTAATACAACCAATGGGGGTCAATTTTAATTTACATGACCATAAGAAACACTAAAAGGTCAGCCATTTTGTTCAGGAGCAAGATATCGACCTCAGATTTGCGCTGTTGTGTTTAACTCAATGAGACCTTTAAAATGATGGGTCACTCGATAGGGGTTTACATTTAAAAATTTGGGGCAACCCCCCCAAATTTGGTTTTTGGGGGCAGGGTCAATAGTAACTAACAACTCAAAAAATAGTTTTTTGTAGCCAGGAGTCATGTCTGAAATATTATTACTGTAGCTAGTTTCGTTTAGGAGTTATTAAACCGGTCCGGGACTTTTGGGACAGTCTGTATATATGTTATATAGAATTCTGTAAAGTGAAATGTTTGCGTGTTTCTGTTTCGTTAGTATTTGTTACACACACTTTATTAGGTGATGTTAAGTTGTTGGAATAGCAGAGTCTGGCAATCGTATAATTTACTGTCTCATGCGCAGTTAGATGACGTTCAAAATATACGTATTTCACAAACAAGATTTCCTCTCGCTTGATACTTTTCCGTATTTTGCACAGTTAAGCCTTTTGCGTGCATCCATTGTTTGTTGTGGCTTAAGTGAAACTTTACTATTGTCCATTACATAAGTTTAAACATAAAGCATAGTAAATACTATTTAGTACAGTTACAAAATAATTATTGTACTAAAATATTTTATTTTGACAGAAGTAATTATTTGTAAAATTAAAAATATTACCCATTTCACCTAAATTTGCGACCCTGGGCCCGAGCCCACATGGCCCATGCCTAAATACGGCCATGTGTTCGACCTGTAGGCATATACCGTGCATATAATATGTTCTATATTCAATGTACTTCTCTTTTAAACTGTCTCAAAACTGTAGTTTTACTTTGTCTTGAAATATATTTACAAGGCAACAATAACAATACCTATACTTCCAATATATTGAACTAACCATCAAACCATGTCTTAAATAAATTACATATCGGTGGTGACGCCTCTCAAACACAGTACAGCACTAACTTGAAAATAATACAAAGTATGTAATAAAGGTACTTCATAAATTACGAGGGTGTTTAGCATAATTTTCGGGGACCTCATTAGACGACACATCGCAAAATTCTTAAGTATATTGTTCTGATATCAATAAATACAATTATGACACCATGATCCCATATTTATTTTTGATTTACTAACTTTGGCAACTTAAGTAAAAATGTGTTTAACGTTCTGATTATTGGAACAAGCGCGGGCAATGAATACTTAACATTATAAGTGTTAAGTAATAATTGGTGCGATTTAGCATGGTTTCATTGTGATACCTTTATCCGTTCTGACTGTACCAAACTGGTGAGTAATCTTAATTTGCAGTCCTACCTCCACAATTTGACATTCAATTACCTTTGACGGTTAAAATTTATATTTATTTAACATATTGTATCAATTTATGTATAAGAGAAGGTGAATTTCCCGTATGTTTAAAGTTTTCAAGGGAAGTACCAATATTTAAAAAGGGTAATTGTAAAGAGCCGAAAAGTTACCGTCCTATTTCATGTATTCCGGTAATGGCAAAAATAATGGGAAAAATTCTAAAGAGGTAAGTATGTGCTCATTTTGAGGGTTTAAATTTGTTCAGTGACAGTCAGTTTGGATTCACAAATGGGAAATCCACTACAAAAGCTGTAGATATTCTAGTAAAAACCCTACTCGAAAAACTGGAAGAAAATTGTCCTGCTCTGGTCGTACTGTGTGATTTGAGTAGAGCATTTGATTGTGTTAGGCCTGATATTTTGTTGGGAGAAATGAGATTTTATGGGTTTTATGGAAAAGAATTAGCCATTTTTCAGTCATATTTGAGGGACCGGAAACAGCTTGTAGATATAAATGGCAGACAATCAAAAACAATTATTACTACTCTTGGTGTTCCACAGGGTTCGGTGTTGGGCCCAATATTGTTTTTGATTTTAATTAATGATTTAAGTTTAAATGTTTCATGTTCCTCAACAATTTATGCGGACGACACGTCTTTACTTGTTAGTCACAAAGACATTTTTCAATTAGATAATGTAGCAGCTAGTGTATTAAAAGAAGCAAACGACTGGTTTGAGGTAAATGGACTGTTTTTAAATGAAGAAAAAACTCAAAAACTTTTAGTCACTCTACAAAACAAATATAAACATAGTTATAGGCCTGTTTATGAAAAAGTTGTAACGTTGCTTGGTATCAAAATTGATAGTACTGTAAGGAAAGCAGCACTTGTCTTATTCGAATTATACAACTGTCTAGAATGTATTTCCTCTTTGGTATACCTGTATAATGTAATAAACTTTGAGGGGTTTTTTAGTTTTATAATGGGGAAAGCCCAAGGCTTAATAACTTCCCAATCACAATCATTCACACATTCATTTATTAAACCGCATCCCGTGCTATGATAACTCACAGATTTATTATAAAGTCCTCTCCCCAATAGATTAAAAAAGTAAATAGGTCGGCTTAGATACATTTAAGAGCATGTTTTTTAAAAATAATGTTGCAATGATTTTGAATCTTGTTCTTTTGAGACTCAAATTTTTTCATAAGACAAAAGCTGTGTCATCTGCGCATGTGGTAACTTTACCATTAAAACGAGCATTAAACAAGTCATAACTTAACTTATAATATAAAAAGCAAAACGATAAAGGTAAGTAAAACGATCGTAAAGGAAATATTTCGATTGATTCGACAGAAAATGACGTGGTGTCATAGTATGTAACCTATTGTTGTATGATGTTAGTGAATCTTTGTCATTCCCTGAGTCTTGTTGGTAGTGTTGTTCATTCAAATAATTCGCGACCATTTTTGAATTGTATTGTATATTTCTTTTTAAATTTATATTGCGTTTCAAAGATTCAGCCTCTTTTATTTATGTAATGGTAGGCTACTCTATTTTTTATAGTGCAGTCACGTAAGCACTTTAGGGTTTGCTACTTTTTCTTTTGTTGAAGAACCCAAAAAAGGCAGAGCATATACGGTTTCGTTAATTTTTCATGGAGATTATTGTTGCTTTTTTTTAGTTTGTAAGTTTCGTTTTTATTAATTTTGTTAATTAATAATATCCGATGTAAATGAATTTAAAAGTTAAATTGTTAGGTAACTTAAACAAACAAACGGACTATTTATTGCTAATTACATTATACACATGTTTAAAAGCAAAATAAAGCTATTGTATTGTATTGTATATAAATGTAAAGACGACTATTATTGTATTGTCTCTATGAGAAATAGATTTTGTCTAGGCCTATCTTAATCAAAACAATAAATGGTTATATTTAGAAAAAGTACAGGATTTGGATTTATGTGGTAATTTTATTTGTTGTTTTTGATTTATGTATAGCAAATGCACTTTTTTTATTTTACACTAGCTGGTACTTCGCTCGCAGATGTGATTAAATAAATGAAAGGGCTATCGGGTAAATATAGCGCCTTACTATACACGCAATTATACAAAATATATTTTAGATCCAAGTCCCATGGCCAAAAAGGCACAGTGAGTTTTGCCCAAATCGATGTATCCCTTTTCGGCCTACGTAAATTATTAGCTATGCACCAAAAAACGAAAATCCCGTTTACCGCCAGTTTGTTACTCATAACACCCGAACAAATTAAAAATTACAAATAAATAAGGTTTGAGCCGTATTTAACATCTATCAGTATATTTCACATTATTGCATCTGTGTTGATATATATTTAATGGATAAACCAATGTTACGGTAAATTAAAACACAGAAGATCTTGTCAAAGTGTTAAGATTTTGATCTAAACCAGTTGTTTTATTTATAACTAGCTGAATACCAGTGCTTCGCTACGGGGCTTTTTTGTCATCACTATGTTACATAATTGTTAATATTTTTCTCTCACTTTCTTTCATCTTTTATTTCACGAAAGTGAATTATTACATTTAGTTTTTATTGTGGCTCGGTTACTATGCGGATCAATCTATGTGTCCTATTTAGCCCCATACGATCAGGTATGCGACAATAAGCGCAAAAGCAATGATTTCTGCCAGTTTGAGGTACATTTCACATCTATCTCAAATACTTTCTGCGAACAATATTTTACAACTTATATTCAAATAATCAAAGTGCAAACTTTTTTTCTCTCCTATATATAACTTAAGAGTAATATATGCCAATTTTTAGGTATCTAGCTTCAAAGCCCGTTTCCGGTTTCTATAACGTTCAGGAACGGGAAATCTCTTCGATAGTAAAGAACCGTCTGGAACATTCTAGAACATTGTAGAACCTTCTGGAATAGTCTATAACATTCCGGAACATTTTGGTCAGTCTCGGCCACTTCGGTATTATTTTCCCAGCTGCTTCGCCTGCTTCCCATAAGAAGACCATTGATGTGATGCTCTTTTTTGACGAACATCTCCGAACCCAATCCCTGCAGTTCCAAACCAAAACCTTCTGCATGGATGAAGGATGGAAAACTACCATACAACATAACCCCCATGAGGCTGCGGGGGTGGGTTGTGGAGTTATAGTGGCACCCATGGACAAACCACGCTTACATGTATTATAGGCCTATGTATTGATTGTAAAAAGTAAATGAAATGAATATCGAGTACAATAATTGTGTTTTAAATCTGACACAAGATCTGAGTTTCCTGACCGAAAATACCGGTCCGAAGTGAGTTTATTAGAAATATATCATTTTTCCCCAACAATCAATGTTTACACATAGGTCTACATGATAAGCTGTGCGACAGAACGCACTAAAAATCGTGTTTTCCGTCAGTTTGCAAACGAATGCATTAAGTTATTAATATTCGTGTTTTGAAGCGCATCCGTCCTCCTTCCGTCCACCTGTGTTAGAAATGTTATATTTCTGCCTACATTTTACCTAAAGTAATGGCTACATAAAGGATTAAGTGCCCCATTTATCCCTTAGTTGAAACTAATCAAAATTCAAATGGCTTTCCTTTTTTTAATATAACTTATGAATAATATGTACCAAATTCAGCTATCTAGCTTTATAGATATTAATAGAAATTATTTTTTATATCTAGGGGTATTAACCCCAATTTTACAGCAAGTAACTTAGTTACAGGTAACAAAAAAGTTTGGTTTGTTTTTTTCTTAATACCATTTAAGAAATAAATGTAATAAATTATAGCTCTCTAGGTTAAATAAAAGTATGAGTATTATTATTTTATTGTTTTACTGCTATTGTTTCAATTTTCACCCTTAGATGCAAGTAATCGAATGCTAGAGCATGAATCTTCCAATTGACCATTTATGAAACAAATTGCTTCATGGGAAGAATAACAATTTATTTTTATTGTAAAAGGACTGTCACCCCATTTCATTCATTAAACAACTATTTAATTGCATATTTTATTATGTCTTTACAATACAGCACTTAAAATTAATAAGTGCCAAATTTCAGCTGCCTACGTATGTTAGTAGAATTAATATGTATTGTTTTGGGGGTTTCACCCATTAGCAGCAAGCTACAAAATGCAAATCTGGTTTACATTTTCTATGTTTCTTGAAGGTAATAAATGTAAAAAAATGCACCTCTCTAGGTTTAAGGAAAATACAACAATTAATATTTATTGTTTTAGGAGTTGTTACTATCTTTTTACTCCTTAGCAGAACGTGACAAAATGTAAAACTGGTTTAATTTGTATACGCTATGTATCTTGTAAGAAATAAATGTATACATTTCAGCTCTCTATCTTTAAGTAAATAATAAAAATTAATATTTATTGTTTTTAAGAGATGTTATCACATTTTCACCCCTTAGCAGCACTTAACAAAATGTAAAAGTGGTGTTGTTTTATATGTATCTTGTAAGGAATAAATGTACCACATTTCAGCTCTCTAGATTTAAGGAAGGAATAAAAATTAATATTTATTGATTTTAGGAGATGTTATCACATTTTCACCCCTTAGCAGCACTTAACAAAATGTAAAACTGGTTTCGTGTTATATATATCTTGTACTCTTATTTGAATAAAAACCCCGAACCACAAAACAAGGAACAAAAACAATAACTAAACATCTGAATTGTAAGTTATGTTTATTACGCTACACTTATGTACATTTCGATGACATGGTCATCATCCTCAGAGGGTTTTAACACTATCACCCCCCCTCCCCCAACTCCAAGATAATAAACATATCTTACAATTAATTTAGTTGTTTAGTTATTGTTTTTATTCCTTGTTTTGTGGTTCGGGGTTTTTATTCAAATCAGTGTGATTTTGTCGCCACAGTGCTCTTTTATTTGTTTAATATATCTTCTAAGTACCATCTATCTTCTAAATGTACCACATTTCAGCTCTCTAGTTTTAAGGATAGTATAACAAACAATATTTATTGATCTAGGGGTTGTTTCAACCCATAAAGGCAAAATATTTTAAAATCCTTTCTTTTTGCGCCTATGGGCAATATGTGTACCAAATTTAACGTTCCTAGGTTGTATGGTTTTTGAAATACTGTGATCAGTGAGTGAGTGAGTGGGTTTACGATTTTATGTACAAGCTATATATAGAGATGGTCGCGTGTCACGTCTGTCATCAAACCCCCTAATTTTGCCCATCATTTTTTTCAATTTTTAAGTAGGAACCCTAAATATTTCAGGGATAAAAAGTAGCCTAGATCATTCTCTGAAACGTCCTCTACATGCAAATAAAAGTTTCGTCAAAATCGGTTCAGCCATTCTGGAGATTAGCCAAGACAAACAAACAGACAGACAGACAGGCATATAGACAGACAGCCAAAAAGACAGACAGGCAGACAACAAATCTAAAATGCATGTTTAGTTTTGATAAAGTGTGTAGGCCTATAATCATATGAGCATAGAAAAATGTATTTATTTCGAAATCACAGACAGACACTTCTATTTTATTTATATGTTTAGTTATAGGTAAGAAATTTTTTTGTTTTTTAAATTAATACACAACAATGGATGCTATTAATCTATTGCTATCAAATCAATTGTGAAAATGTGCGCTAAGCAATTGACCTGTAAAGTTTTATTCGCTTAACAACTCTGATATCAGGCATACTAAAGAAGAAATGAATCTACAAAACAAAGCTTATCCTGTATGTATACCTACTGGTATGAATCACGCTATTGTTGTTGTTATAAGAGGCCTGTAATCAACGCTTGACTCATTCGTCGTAGTTTTGAATAACACAAAGTCGAACAGAATACATTGCTGTAGCGTGTAGACAAGAATATTCTTTTTACTATTAATATGCCAAACTTCACAGGCCTATTCCTATATAAAACGCTTCGTTAAAGAGTTTCGGCTACTGCACTTAATTAGTGTGCTTGATTTCCGCTCTATAAGACGAATGCCCTACCAATTATAGGTGCATTTAGTGGTTTTATTTGGGTTTAAACCTGAAAATTGAATAAAACAGGATCTGGAATTGTACCTCCAGTTGTTAAAACACAAAATATTGGACTCGAAAAGAGTAGGCCTACTTTTTACAAAAAAAAAAAAAATACTTTTTACTTTAAAAAATATAATCAAAGAAGCTTTTACACTCAAATTTGTTTATAATTCTATTTATTTACTTTCCCTTTTCTTCCTTGACTTTCGAAACTGTGTTATTTCTAAACAAAAACATGTATTTTATGTTTTAATTTTAAATAGGAATAAGTATTATTGTTAGTATAGGCCTATATATTGTAGGATTTGAATAAACTGTTACTACTAGCTGATGTTTAAAAAAATACTACATCAATTTCAAAATTTTAAGAACTAGGCTATGTTATATTACTGTAATATTTGTAATTCTTGTTTTGTAAATAATAGAAAAGTCCAAACATCAATCTGAGAGTATGTTTACGAGAATGTGCACTTCTAACCATAGAGTACACGACTCGCTCTCAACCGCAAGGCCTATTGGGTACACTTAGAAACTAACAGGAGACGTTCTTGGAACATTATAATTTTCAAGTATAGTCTGCCTGAAGGAACATATTTTGTCATATTTATAAAATTTGATACGTATCAGTTACAAAAATTGGACCTCCCTCCCTCTCCCCTCTGAGTTCCAGCTGTCGGCCTCTTCACATGGATTTTATCAGGGTACTTTTATGGTATTTTACGTTTTGATCGATTCTGGGGGAACCAGACGGGCTATGGCTACAAAGTCGTGTAAAACAAATGTGCAAAATAATCTCCTGTGTTTATTTTTGTAGATAAAACTCCAAAAACGTTTAATTTCTAGTACGAAAATTTCAAAAAATTTACGTCTGATCAAAAATGTGCTTCCAATTGCCGGATTTGAGTGACTTATAAAACCAACGTGTGTATCAGGTTTGGACCAAAACAGAAGTAAAATGCGGCCGTTAGAGTGCGAAAACATAAATACACACATATACACAGTATTCATAAAGACCCTTTAAGCCCCCTCATATTGTATTGCGATTTAAAAAAACCAATCGCCATTTTGAATTTCGGTAATCTGACTTCAAATTCGTAATCAGGGACCTAAAAAACGTAAAAAAACATCGCTTTTGATTTGTATTATTTATTTCTTAAGTTAGACTATCACTAGGCCATGTCTTATGTTTATTATTTTGCAATAAACATCAATTATTTAAACACAATTATTTTGTATCAATAAGTAAATATTTCAAAAGTCTTTGGTCGAATTTAAGATGGTTCAAACATTGTTACATGGACTATATATTTTGTTAAATAGGCCTAATGTTTGAAAAATTCAAGTGGTAAATGAAAAAATAAGCAGTCGTGCAGTCAATGCATATAAATCGTTGTTTAGATTGGTGCTGGTATCACAAAGTACACTAATTTAACACAACTTACAAAATGAGGCAGCACAATGTCAATTGCATCGAAAGCGAGACGTGACAAAACCCATACAGCTATTGAGGTAAACCTTTGAATTTACCGCCTATTTTTATTCGTTGATTTCTTCTTCTTTTACGATCGACTGTTAACTAAACTTTTGGTTTGACTAGTTTATATTAGTAGCTTGTAAACCAATGAAGAAGAAAAAATCATCGAAGAAATCAAAAACGAAAACCGTCTCACTTGAAGTGCGTATCGCGAGTTGTATATTTGATCTCATCCAAAAAGTGCTCGGCGAGCCTAAAGAAGTTTTCACTTCAAAAAAAAAAAAGGCATAATCTTAGATGAATCAACATTTTAAAGGTTACATTTTTCTGTCAATTTTCTTTTATAGATTGTTTGAAGATAGTAAAGTGTACTATAGTTTGGTCCAAACCTAATCTAACTGGCTGTAGGCTACGCATTAACCTGCATTGTACATGTATTCTTTCTCTGGTAATTACTATAATATTAATTTTTAACTGGCAATTAATTTTAATTATAACTGGCAAGAAATTTTATTTATATCTTGCCCCAAAATTTTTTAATCTGATGCCTATAAAAATTAAACTTTGTAGAAATAAATTTGAGTTCCACAGCCTTTTAAAACAATATTTATTAGAACAGGACCAGGTCGATATGTTCTTCACCAGTGCGAAATGATGGTGGATAGACTTTCAGTAACTGTTCGTCAAGTGATTGTGATTATTCTTGAAGGCTCTCTTCTTCACCGGGATAATGAATAGTAGAAGTATTTGTAAGTGGGTGTGTGGATGTGTGTGTGTGGGGGGGTGTGTGGGTGTGTGCGAGAGAGAGTATATTTGTGTGATTGAAGTTGAAAGGTATTTGTTATTGTTATTATGAAGAATTTTGTTGCGTTTTGTTTTTGTGGTGAACTTTTGGTTCCGAAAGAGGTGTTTTTTTGGAAACAGATGCAAAGTTAATGCAGGATTGTTTTCTTAATTATATTTTATTTTTTGTGTTTGTGGATTTATTATTGTGTTTGTTACTTACTGTTACTTTTATTACTTACTGTTGTTATTAAGTAAAAGCTAAATCTTAGTATTCTAAATGTGTTTATGTTAATGTAATGTACAGTTGAACTGGCCGGTCAAGGCGTTTTGTTTCTTTCCCATCGAGTTTTTTATATGTTTAATTATATAAATATTTTCATCCCAAACAGGTTATAACCTCGGGATGATTTGACCCTTTAGTAATTCCTATTTTTGTTGTTATAAATTTATATTTTAGATGTATTATATTTTGTGCTGTGAATAGTTGTTTATTTAATATTAAGCGTATGTTTTAAGTTTAAAATTTTGATTATGTAAATCTATATATATAAAAGCCAATCTATATATATAAAAGCCAAAACCCACTGACTCACTGACTCACTCATCACGATTTCTCAAAAACTACCGAACGGATTGGAATGAAATTTGGTATGTAGCTTCCTCTAGGGCCATAGGTGCTCATTAAAAAAGGGTTTGAAAAAATTCGAAATTTTAGGGGGATTTGGGGGGAATCAAAGTTATTAAAAAATGACTTCTTCAAAACTACCGATCGGATTAGAATGAAATTTGGTATGTAGCTTCCTCTAGGGCCATAGGTGCTCACTAAAAAAGGGTTTGAAAAAATTCGAAATTTTAGGGGGGTTTGGGGGGATCAAAGTTGTTAAAAAACGATTTCTTCAAAACTACCGAATGGATTGGAATGAAATTTGGTATGTAGCTTCCGTTAGGGCCATAGGTGCTCACTAAGAAAGGGTTTGAAAAAATTCGAAAT
>JAGFPH010012863.1:7046-28453 GCA_018207615.1 Philaenus spumarius | reverse complement strand
CAGAAATACTTCTTTTGGAGTAAATAAATTTAAGTGCAATATTCTCTCAAAATTAAATTGACCTGATAGCAACACTAGGTCCCCAGTAATTGGAGTGGAAAGGGTTAAAAGAGGAATATTCAAGTCTGTAGCTTTAATCTTGTACTAGTGGCTTGTAGGGGCAAATACCCCAATTTATACTGGAGCAAACTTTAACAATAAAATAAATAATGAAAACACAAAAACTATAAAGGCTGTTAGGAAAAACCTATACACGTAACCTTAAAATAATTGTTTGTTTACAAATCATACTCGGCTGTTTTCACTGCAATGTATTTCTTATTGAGAGAGATTTGTGTACTCAGCTGTTTTTCATTGCAATGTATTGCTTATGGAAAATGTTGGTAACTTTAACCCTATAAATCTTGTAAATTGAGAAAACCCTATATTTTTCCCCGCTACTTCGTGGAGCCATTTCCCAGCTTTGTACGATCTTCCAAGCTCCCACAATCTTTCTCTCAAAATTCGCTTACGAAATTATATATACAGATATTCAGGCTCTTTACACAATCAACAAAAATATACATAACCAATTAATACAACACAAATTTGAAACATTTGTGTATTTTGTATATATATTAAAACAAGAGTTTTTTAAACAAAATTATGGAACAATTTTTGTAAAATGTGTTGGTGGAAACTAATTCAGTAGTTTAATGCATACATCAAAAATCTGATAATCTGGGATCAATTCTGGCGAAAAAAAGTTGAAGTGAATATTAGTCAAAAGCGTTGAAACTATACACTCGGCAGGGTCGTCTTACCGCTACAAACTTTAGTGGTAGGTTTATTACAAAAATCAACATTAAAGATAGCATTTAAATGCTAGCAAATGTTTGGTATACTCTCACCAAAAGTAACTTGCAAAGAGCCTAGAATAAATTATAGCCTGAAAAACCTAATGCTGGTGAAGAAATTTCCAATGATAATGAAGACTGTGAGGTAAATGAAGTGGCAAAAATATGCAGCACGATTCTTGGATTTGAACAATGCTACGAAAATGATGCCAGTGGATGGTTTCTGTTGGCAACGATAATCCTAAATACCAGATTTTGAGCGACCAAGAAATAGCTTCCATGGTGTCTGAAGGGTACCTAGAAACAGTCAGATGGGGAAATCGAAGAAGCAGTGCCGACTCATTCAGAAAATGTATATGGCTTGAGAAACAGATGGAGAGTGTTCATCCAAAACGAATCAAAGACTTGACTGCAAAAAAGTGAACCACAACTCCAGTTCAAAAATTAATATCAGATTTTTTTAACAGCTCTGACAATTTATAAACTATAGGCTATGACTCTGTTAATTTTTTAAAAGACTGTTACTTATGTATACATTGAGTATTTACATTACATATATTATATAATTAAAATATTTATAAGTTCAAAAGTATTAATTAATGGTTTATTTATCTGCTCCAATTATTTAACCACTAAAATTAATTATTAACTGTTTTAGTAAGTTTTTTTTATGTTTGAGGCGTCAAACGGCCTATTTCTGGGTTCTTTTAAAAAATCGGACTTTTGATAATCCGGACAGGATCCAGTCTGAATTAATCCGAATTGTCGATGCTCTACTGTAGTTAAGTTTTAAAATAGTAAATATGTTTAAGTATGCTTACCTACTGTTAAATCATCAAGTTCTACAAGAATAGGAAGAGTCAAACCTAATGGAATCAGGAATGAAGACAACTGTCCCATGGTTACTAATGGTTCAACACGGACAATCTAAAATCATATTTAAAAATTACTTCACAAGTAAATTTTATAAGGAGTTTATGCTTTTGAAACTTCACTGCTTCTGGATCTATTAAACAATGTACGTTTTATTGAACATAAAAATGTGAATTGACTTTATTGACAGTTTGTTTGAAAATAGAATTATCTCCTACTTTGCCAGTATTTACACTGTATATTCCAGTCAAAATAGGAATTTGACTTCGAAAAAATTTTCAGAGCTGAAAATTTGTAAAGATCTTCAAATCAATATTTTAAATGAAATGTTAAAAGTCTTTATAGATCCGACTTGTGCTAAAAAATTTTATTATTCAAAGTCTAAGTAAATTTTTAAATATCAAATTTACAAACTTGGATGGTAAGTGTTATCCAAGTATTCAAAAAATAAAAATAACACTATTCTCACTCATATACATTTAATTACCAAACGCGTTTCAACGACAAAGTCATCATCCTCAGTGATATATGAGCTACAACTGACAGATTATAATGAGTTATAATCTGATTAGTTACAATCTGTCAGTTGTAGCTCATATATCACTGAGGATGACGACTTTGTCGTTGAAACGTGTTTGGTAATTAAACGTATATGAGTGAGAATAATGTTATTTTAATTTGTTTAATATAAATTCCTTCTCACCCGTCAAGCTCAAAGTGTATTTTATATTAAAAATGGGTATTATGGATTTTGTACATGTCAAAATGTTAGAGCCATTATTTTCCAAATCTAGACATTGAGCACACCTGGTCCCACCTCACACACTGCCCGACAGTCTATGGCTACGGTGAGACGTTTGTTTAGGGATTGCATTGGGACGGTCTCCAGTCCAATTTATCTGTGACTCTTTTTAATGGGGACACCAGACTAGACTTAAACATGCCCAGCTCAAGACTCAGATTGAAGAAAACATTGCCAGTACACAGGAGAAGACATTGCGCCAAGCTAAGCAAAATTTTCAGAATCGATTTACTGAATGTGTACGGCAAAAAGGACAGCTCATCATTTTTTTAAACTGAAGCCTAATGAAATTTCCACTCTTGTAGAACCCATTTTCAGTATCAAACAAAGTTTTGTAAGTTTCCTTCATTTTTTCTAATTATTTAAAATTTTCCCATTTCTCTACGCCATTTGTATTTCACTACTCATTTTCAATATCCAGGTCAATAATTGAAAATGAAGTACCTTGCCTTACATTAAAAACTGAAGAGCAAACAAGGTTATACAATGGAAATATGATAAAGTACTTTATTTCATTGTTTATTGAGGTTAACATTTTAAGACCAAATACAGAATCTACTGTACCTGCTTTTCATTGTCTAGATCCAATATATCTCCTAAGTCAATATGGATATTATACATGGTTTGTTTATATTTTGGTTCTCTTAAAGTCATGCTTTTCCAGCCAGGCCTTGCCGTACACATTGGTACATGTTGACCGGAAGCTATCCATTCTTTCACCTAGAAACATAACCATAGGTAGCTTACATATGTTCTCTACATATATTCAAATAAATTTAGATTGTATTAAAGACGCCATTTTAATTATCTTCCCTGTTTTGTAGATAGTAACACATAAATTTAAATGACTCGAATTAATTAAATTTTACAGCTGTAAAATTTGGTTTACATTAAGAAATAGAATAAACGGTACCAGGAACTGGCACATACTTTCTCACAAACATATTTAAATTAATAAACAGATTCACGGTGACTTGTAGGGTGGGGTAGGAGAGGTGATTTTGTATTAAAGTTGTTTTCCCATAAAAATCCATATAATAACGGAAAAACCAACTTTTCTCAAAAACAGCTCGAACGATTTTGATTAAAATTTTACAGTTTATAGTACTTTAGGTCCCTAATAAACTATAAAATTTTAATCAAAATCGTTAGAGCCGTTTTTTAGAAAAATTGATTTTTCCGTTATTTTAAGGGTTTTTATGGGAAAATTACCCTTAAAAATAAAAAATTCACAAAAATGAAAAAAACGCCTGGAGATACCGTGGATTAGTACCTCCACACCAAATTTCATCAAAATCGGACAACTAGTTTAATCTCTAGGTCTGATAACATCCACACACACACACACATACAGACACACACACACAGACATCACTCCGAAAACCACTTTTTTAGGTTCAGGGTGACCCAAAACGGATATTTCCACCAAAAACTCATACACATATTTTTTATTCATTTATATAATAATAGGCTATAATGTGGCATCAAGAAACTCCTCCACGGCGTAGAAACCATTAAACTTCAGCAATCGCATTAATTTGTTTTAAAAAACATTGACTTCCATTGTTTCTTTAAACTCTTTAGGGAGTGTTTTCAGGAAACGGACTCCAGTCTCAGATGGTAGCTTGTTGAAAGCTTTTAATTTGTGCTGTTTGCCACAGAAATTATTTTTATGAAATATATGTATGCACATCTGTGTTTCAAGTCATAGAACGCTTGTACATACTTGTAATGTACAACTACTAAAAAAAATGCAGGGAAAGGTAAAAATACCAAGCTTTTTAAAATTATCTCTACAATGGCCCAAACGAGACATAATTCTTACAGCTTGAATTCGTAAACTGAGAATCCTTGGGCCAATTGCTTTGTTGAATTACCCTAAAGAGCATTTCCATAATTTAGGTAAGAAAAGATTAGAGCAAAGTATGCTAATTTTAGAATATGTTCTGAACAGAACTTTGCCAGTGACCTGAGTAGAAAACTACTGAACTCAGTGTTTTACACAGTTCATTAATGTGCTCCGCCCAAAAGTTTGCTGTCAAGGATGAGTCCTAGAAACCTTCCTCCGTGTGATATTTCTTTAAATAATAGATGGAAAATCAAACTGTTGATAAAGTTACAGAAGTTTTATCATTTAAAATCAATTGAATTGTATTGTAAATCAATTATGATTATCAAGTAAGTACTATTTAATGTTTGATTGACATTTCAACAAGAAGGAAATGTTTTGCAATTACTGAGTGAGAAGGACATAATGTGCACATCCTGCTTGATTCCTGAAACAAAAACTGGATGGTTTGTTTGTACTTCTTATAGAAGTAAAGGTAAAACAGAAGCTTTTTCTCAATTAGTGCAATGCAAGTCACTACACTTTATCAAATAAGTTATTAATGGATGGTGAAAGTATTGATTTGATGGGATGAACCAAGTCTCTTCATCCACTTGCAAAATGATCAGTCAACTAGATATTATTTATTAAGTGAAACATTTATGTACATTGAATTTTAATCAATCAAATTCATCTATAACTTGAAGTTTGAAAATAACAAAAATACACCTATTGACTAATAACATGAATTTTCCAAGATACATAAATACTACAAAAATGATTGCTTTCTATGTAAATGGAAGAATTTTTTTCATATTAAACAGAAGGGTAACAAGCATAAGTTTATTAACAATACGAGTCGTACCAGGCTCAGATAATTCTTATTTACACCGATGAAAGAAGGGTATACAGAAAAGCAACAGAGGAATATATTTTACTAACCCAGTACAAATATTTCGCAAGTTACCTGATTTAATATGTTGATTTAATTCAGTTAATTACGTTTATTTATCTATGTTGGTTTTAAAATAACAGTTTATAATGCTTTAGGTTGATTTAATTTGATTGATTTGTGTGATATATTACACTTAGGATATATTAGGATTTGTAAATAGAATTTAAACAATCTAATAGCTGTCATGATAAATAATTGTTAATAGATGGAGCCTTTTATTAGGAATCATATGAAATTTCTTATGAAAGTTTTTTTAACAAAAATATTAATTTTAGCTATTTGTCCATTTTTTTTTCAATAGTGGGGAACATAAGCTTTAAAATTATGTTTGAATCATTAATTTTGATGAAGAATTAAGGGAGATATGGCTTTGCTACAAAAAAATTTGAGAAATAATATATATATGATTATTGGGTGTGAAGTCAAAAACAAAGGGTGGGGGCCCTTCTTTTCCTTTCGGGAGAAATTTTTGTGAAACACCCTTTATGTTTAATATAAAAGATTAACTACAATAAATTGGTTTATTTACCTGTTTTTGAACATATTTAACCTTCAGATGATGCTCTTGTGATACTTCCTTAGTGTATGAAGCTATTAACTTTTTTATAAAACTGTAAACATCGTACAAAACCGTACAGGGTAGGAGAAACAAACAAACAAACACCCATCTATAATGAAACAACAAGTATTCCAACAGTCCTTGAGTCTTCATTGTTTTGCTCTCTCAATTGTTTTGTCTGTATTTCAAATCACAATTGCGCACAACACACTTAAGACAGACACTTGAATGATAAGATATACTAGATGTATTGGCCACTTGTAGCCACTCATTTAATATTTAAGTAGAAGCTTGAAACTCCTGAAGAAATTTCCATTTCATATTGTACGTGTTGAGAATTTATATACTGTATTTAAATATTATTCTACACTGATACAGAAAATAAAAGAATAGATAGAATGTCGTTGAACCATAGTATGTGCATGTCAAAGTTTTTCTAAGTTTATTTTTTAGATGCAGTTCTATAGATATAATACGCAGTATATTCAAATTTTTAAGTAACGCGGTGGTAAAAATTCATAAACAATAAAGAATGGATATAAAACTAAAATTTGATTGTATCAAATTAACTACTTTATGGCTTATCATTGCTAAATAGATAAGAAGAAAAACATTATTAAATTCGTTTATCAACAAAATAGTTTTCTGATATAATAGTTCAAGTTCAGAAGTTTATTTCCTCTGTAATTATCTTATTTAAACTTCACCAGAAATAGATTAAACTAATCTATGTATCTAATTCCATAAGTCCAAATTTTACAATGAAATTGTAAGTGAATGGGAGGTGGTAGAAAGCTGGAAGAAGTTTCATTTGAACGGTCTGAACATGAAATTTTGGGGGAAAAAAATATAAATTTTTCTTGTCCCGAAAATTTGTTATGGAATAAAATAGTTCCTATTTAAATAGCATGGGAATAATATTGGTGTAAATTTAGTGATAAAAATAGGCGATTGTATATAAATTGGAAAATTCAGCTATCATAACAATATCTGAATGTGCAGTTTTGTGATGTGTTTTGTTATTGTAGCTATGTTTTTGTTTCAAAGTGAGAAATAAAATCAAAGCTTATATGATTAAACACATTATAATATCATTTCTACTGTACTTGCTATTTTTTACTGTAATGAATAACACTGGAAGACCACCACTAATAATTATTTATTCAATAAATTACTAGAATATATAGCCTATATATTGTAGGGGCTATTGCCCCTACAAGCCAGTAGTGTTCATTGTATTTCTTTATGTATGTATGTTTTAATTTTTAACACTCTAAAAGAAGGTGCTTGATGGAAAGGAAGGTACTTATCGGTTAACGGGAACCCACTCATTTAGACACGGTTATTAAATCAAAACAAACTAAATATAATTTTATTATATAAAATAACACTCCTATAATATATAAATAACAAAATATCATTTTTCCGAGACTGCAACCCAGAACTGGACGATGTCGCGGAGTAGCTGCATGAAGCGGTCGTCCCCGCCCGTCGTCCGCCACATGAATTCTGCGAGGTAGCTGTCCAAGTGGTGTCTGGCAGTACCCCTTTGTCTTTTATTACGCCATTTAGCACAACCCAACATCCTTTCAATATTTTGTGTATGGGCCCCGGTTTCAGGATCAATGAAATTATATTTATGGTTGACTTGTAGGTGTGAAAATCCAGCTTGTTCTAGTTGATCAGTATTGTATCCTTTCCAACAATCTGATATAATGGTGGAACCATGTTCGACAAATTTAGAAATTTGTTCTAAAAGTGTTTTTGCACTTCTATTTGGAACTGCTACCAAGAAACGACCTCCGGTTTCTCGACATAGTCCGCCGAAAACCCATTGTTGAGGCAAAACTCGACCCGCCTTATTTTTGCGTTTAGTGAACAGACTTTCATCTATTTCCACAATAAGATTTTCACCTCCTATCTTGCCTTGATTTTGGGATTCGATAGCGAAAGCACACACTTCCCTAATATAGTTATTCCAGTCAACAGTTGTCTCGTAGCTCATTCCTAACTGTTCTTCACACCACGCTAAAGAGTTCAGTTCCTTGCACCAACAGTATATAAAACGCACTATTGTCACAAAAGGAAGTCTGCTACGAACAAACCAAGTATCCGTACGAATGCCTAATTTTTTTCTACACTGATTAATATTACATTTCCAAAATGGTTTTCCTTTAAAGAAATATAAATGCATTTCATGCCCATTCTCACATTGTTTTGTAACCGGCAACAACTCTTTAGATTGAAGGAAAGAAACAGCTTCTTCCTCGGTTCTGGGTAAGTCCCATATTAACATACGATCACTCATATTTGAACAAACAAGATAACTGTAAATGTACAAACAAACCTATATTTGATTGTTTAAATCAAAACAAACTAACCTATAAACAGAACAGTCATTCGTTTCTATAGCAACAAATCATGTGATATTTTGTTTGTTTGATTTAATAACCGTGTCTAAATGAGTGGGTTCCCGTTAACCGATAAGTACCGAAAGGAAATTAAGGCAATAAGGACAGAGTGGCGAATCCCCGTGACGCATCATAAACCCGTGGGTTAACAAGGAATGGCCAATGTGTAGACAAGAAACCACCACTTCTTCTCGATGGCTTTGCCGGTTTGAAGATACCCATGGCCGAACAGAATCCTTAATTTGTCAAGAGTTTATTATTTTGTACCGCTACCCACTCTTGCTACAAAGAGGTTATAAAGTCAGATGATACTACACTTTTCATGCTAGGCTGTAAGTGAGTGGCTTCTTTAGCAGTACTCTGCTTTAGTATTTCCCTGTATCCCTGTGTGACCCAGAACCCAGCATAACGACACCCCAATATCACAGAATATCTTTAACAAAAGGGTTAGGAGCGTACATACCTTGAATGGCCTCAAGTGCTCTTCTTGAATCAGAACATATAAGAAGGTGCACTGTAGTTGGTGGTACAATATTGAGTGCCTTGAGTATTGCAAAAAGTTCTGCTATATATACAGAAGATGAGGAGGTAATCCATAGGTGAAGCTGTTTCCTGACAGAAAAAATGTGCATCCGACTCTATTGTCCAATTTAGAACCATCAGTGAAAATTATATCAATTAAAAGTTTGCATACGGGCATAAATTCCTGATGGTAAAAAACATCAGGTATGTCTAGTTTTAGAGTCCTAGTTCTCAGATCAAGAGCAGGGATGGATGGTTCTAACTCTGCTTCTGAGACGCAACACTACAGGACTGAAGAACAGAATTGGAAAGATCAGAAACTAAAACAGAAGCGGAACTGGAAGAAGACACTTTAGAAAATAGGGCGAACAGCTGAGCAACCTGATCAGTTAAGATTTTGACTGTTTTTTGTTAATTCTCCATAATTAGAGCATGGAATTTTTTTCCTTAGCCATAATGGTAAGGTCTGCTTTTTCTTCTTTGAATTTCTTACAGTTAAAGGAGCATGCAGGAGGATCACCAAACAATTTGGACACTTGGTGTCATTTTTGCAGCCCTCACTATTATGCCCTTCTTTGCAGTTTTGACCGCATATTTCTTGTTTTCTACAAGTATCGTAGAGCTTACGTGTCCAAACCCTTGATACTTAAAACAACATCGAGGGTTTGGGATAAAAGGTTTAAAAGAAAGCCAGTGGAAAAGTGCATAAATATATTCTGGCAATGTAGGTAAGCCAAAGGCTAAAATTAGAGATGTAGTGGCTTTATTCTCTCCATTTTCATTACGCATTATGCGAGTGACATCAAGAACTAACTGAGTAGCTTTTCATTTCCTCCAAACTAATGGGGATCAAGTCTCTACAAGTAATGACACCTTTTGAATAATTCAAGGATCTGTGGGGTTCTACAGATAACTTAACTGTGTCATAGAAAGCTGTCATCTTCAACAATGACAAACTTTGTTTCTTGCCATTTGTTTCAACTAAAAGTATGTCATTCTGTAATTTCCTAATGGAAAGTACAAGGCTCGCTGTTCCAGTAATTGCCTTATTAATAACCTTTGATAAATCAGAATCTTTTTCGATGTTAGAAAAACTATACATCTGAGAGCTGGCAACTCAGATGGTTTTTGAGTAATCTCCTCCTTTGTCTTCTTTTTTTTAAATTATTATCAGGGATAGAGGAGTACAAAGCTCCTCACCACTGCGACCAAAAGGGATCTATTGTGGTATACTTTCCCTTATCAATGATCATACCAGATCCCTCCCAGGTCTCTTACAAAACCGAGGAGGGCCTTGGGATCAAAACCACGAACTTCTTCCGGACTAACAAAACTACTTCCAAATGCCATAAACCTCATCCCCGCGAGAGCATCACACTCGAACAGCAGGTGTTGAGCCGATTCAATCCCAAGGGAGCAGAATCGACAGGAGTCTTTCGAGACCAGCTCCATTTTTTTGAGGTGGTATTTGGCCAGACAGTGACCAGTAAGAGTTCCCACAATCTGTCTAAGATTGTTTTTGCAGAACAATAAAAGCTTTTGACTTAGAGAGACAAATGAACATTTTAGCTTGCCTAAGCCCAAGAGCATCGTTCCAATGTGAGGACCAAGTTTTCTCTGCCCAGACTTTAAAATCATTCCTAAGGTGGCTCTTAGGCCTCCCACTGAAAAGATCTGGGCCAATGAAGGGCTTTTTAGCCCCTATTCTAGCAAGGCGGTCCACTGCCTCATTGCCCTTAATACCATGTAGGTACATGGCCAGGCACATATTTAAGAGTAACTTCATTGAGTCTAACCATTTCATTCACTGCTTTAAAACAGTCCCAAACTAACCTAGATTCAAAGGTGAATGATTGCAGCGCCTTTAAGGCGGTTTGGCTATCAGATATTATGTCAATCCTCGCCTCTTATTCCTCTTTTGATGATTTCACGGGCGCAGAGATCAATCGCAATGATCTTCGCCTGAAAGATTGATGGTAAGGACCCCATAGCCCTATATAAGCTACAGCTAGGACCATAAACTCCTGCACCAACTCTGCTGGCCATTTTAGATCCATCCATATACCATTCTTGTGTGTTCACACCATATCCATGTCCAGCACTGCCTGCTTTCTGGAGACCATCTATCTTAACTGTAAAGGAATGGTCAAAATTTAGTATCCTTCTCATCACATGAATGTGCAGAGGAGGCAGGTTGAGAAGTGCCTCCATAGCTGATATGGGGCAAGAGCGCATGGCCCCACATATTCTTAGGCATGCTAGCCTTTGTAACTTTTGCAGCTTATTTTTGGCAACAGTCTGCTTGACCTTCTGCCACTACACCAAGGCCGCATGAGAGATAATTGGCCTAATAATGGCAGTGTATAACCATGCAGCCATTTTGGGAGTAATGCCCCATGTTTTACTATAGAGCTGACTACTAGCCCAAGTCACTTTTTTTAGAACAAAATCCAACTGAGCATTCCAGAGAAGCAAATCCAGAGCATTTTGCTTGACCTCTGATATAGTGTGCTCATGCTTGCCTCGAATTACTATTACTAGATCATCAGCATAGCCTCAAAGCCCTTAACAGCCAATTTGATCAGCAGTTCATCAACTACTAAAGACCACAAAATTAAAGAGGAGAAATAACACCTCCTTGCGGACAGACACTAACAGACCGTGTTACTAAAGAATCATCTTCGTTTTTTCAAAGATTCTTCTGTGAGCAAGCATGGAACAGATCCAGTTAACTGCTCTCCAAGTTCCACCCCTTTAGACGTGGCAGCCCTTTTAATGGACGAGAACGAGGTGTTGTCAAAATAAATGCCCTGCAATGCCCGTAAATGCACAAAGGGCCACTTCTCCACACCTAAGGGTGTGTTCAACCTTACCTATAAGCTCATGAAGAGCGGTAATAGTTGATTTACCAACTTGGCATACATGTTGGCTGCTATGCAGCGGTTAGCAATGATTACCTCTAACATGCTGATCCAGCACCTTCTCAAATGTTTTTAAGAGGAAGGAAGAAAGGCTAATTGGTCTGTAAGATCTAGTTAAGTCCATAGCCCTTTGGGATGAAAACAACTTCCACATCCCTCCAGGAAACCGGAATATATCCTAGCTCATAGTTGGCCCTAAAAACCTCCACCAGACTGGGAAGGAGTATATGAAAGTCATGCTGCAAAAAGGCAGGGATAGGCACAGCAGTATCCAAAGCAACAGCATAACTGCCAGAAAAATGAGTGTCCAGGAGAAGCGCCAAGGACCCTTTGCGATCCCCGTTGTATATCCCGCTCTCCATTTTTAAAAAGCTCATTGGCCTAATGTTCTTGTTTGAGTACCTTTTACAATCTAGCAGTCACAGGCATCTCCGTAACTCTATCACAGAATTGCTTCCAAGATCTCCTCTTTGATCTTCTTACCTTTCTATTGTAGGAGGCGAGGGCCATTCTATAAGCTCCCCACTCCTCAGTACACTTAGCGCGATTAAAAAGGCACCTAGCCTCTTTTCTCAACTTGCTAAGCACACCATTCCACCAAGTCATCTCTCTTTTAGCCTTGGGGAATGAGGAAATACAACTTGATTCAAAAATTGTCAAGATAGAGGACTTAAGCCTATCGAAAGCATATTCAATACTTTGAGTCAAGATTCGACCAAGGTCTACATCCAACTCGGCCTTAAGAATCTCTCTAAACTCACCCCAGTTAGTTTTTTGTGGGAGTTTGATCGCTGCCACACGTTTTTTATCTGACACAAGGTTTGTGGTCAGACAGCGATAGCTCATTACTAACATGCCAGTTCATAATCTTATAACTAATATGTGTGGTTGACAATGTGAAGAATATTGCCTCCTGCTTGTTCTCACTAATATAGGTGTAATCATTACCAACATTATTAATAACTACGTTGCAGCTAATTAAGTAAGCAAGCAAATCCGTCTTCTTGCTTGTCCCATACATGGTGATGACCATTAGCATCACAGGCAATAATAAGCCTAAGTCGCCTTAGTCAGACTATATTCCACCAGCCTTCTAACATCAGGAGGCGGAATGATATAAGTACCTCCTGAAAATTAGGCGCAGGCCACAATAGCCTCATAGCTACCCCCAGGAATTTTTACTTCTACAGCAATGTTGTGAGATCCCTAGACACAAAATCAGGAATAGCATTTACGTTATTGTGAACAAGAATGTAAGTTCTAGGTCTACCATGATCATTATCATAAATCAACTTATCATTAGGAGTAAGAGTCCCCTGATGAGGCCTCTACCATGGCTCCTGGATAAGAGCCATGTCTAAGGATTCACAGACAAATCTCCTGGCAGCACAGCTGATCACGCCTTGGCGTGCTGGAGATTTATCTACAACATCCTCAACCCTGACGTCCCTGGGAGTTTTCTTTCCATCAAAGCCTTACTGCCGCATCCTCTTCCTGTCACTGGACGGCGGCCCCTCCTATTATAGCGCCCCCTACCTCCGGGCGCAGCATGACCACGCCGAGAAACAAAGGTCCACTCAGGATGGGACTTCCTAAAGATGTCAGTCCAACCTTCCGAGGTTCCTGTTCCAATCCTACCAGAGTGTCACTATCAAAAGGCCTAGTTGGCTTTGAGGAGGTGGAGGGCCCACACAGCCCATGCTCCAGGTTTGATGGACCAGGCCTCGGAGACAAAGGAGTCACAGTGGCACAAACTTTAGACGGTCCAGGGGGCACATCAGCCTCCATTACATCCAAGTCCATAGCCTCCCGAACTGCACCGTCTTGCTTCTTAAGCGGATAGGAATGCTTCCAAACTTGAAGCAAAGGCAAAAACCAAGGGATTGAATAGTTTTCACCGACATATAGTATTGACTTACTGAGGGTAAGTTCGGTAATAGGCCCTTTGACAGCATTCCTGATTACCCTCCAGTTATCCACGCTGAGGCAATCATCTTCAGCCCCAACAAAGTCCAGGATCCTCTCATTGGAGTCTTCTGAGCAATAAGGAAAGTATCCAACAGCAATCTGAGTTTTAGGAATATCTTTCTCCCCAATAATCCGCAGATTGGCTCCTTCCCAGGGCTTTAGAGTGTCCCCAAGGGTCATAACCCATTTTGCAGTTCCTTCATCGGAACAGCTAAGGATACAAAAGCCAGCCTTAGCAACAAAACAAACACATTGAATCTGGGGGTGACGGCAGATCCCTTCATACCTAGGACCAACTACAAAATCCCCCTTGCAAGGAACACATTTGCTCCTTAGTCAGGCGAGATCCAGGAAAGTCCGAGAGAAGGATACCCATACGAACAACCGAGATGGCTTGGCTATAGCCAGTAAGTTCTGGAGCATTACACTCCTGAACAGGGGTTTTCCCTTCTTTCTTCCTCTTGAGAGCTGGTTCGGGTGTTGCACCATCCGAACGCACCCTTTTCCTATCCATGAGTATGCCACGGGCTTCTTCAGCACCATAGCCTTCCTGGAGAAGTTTACGGAGGCGCTTTTTGTCAGCACCACAAAGCTTTACAGGTCCTTTACGGCCCTGTGGATTATCTACCTGCATCGGATGAGAAACCTGACCACTCCCACTGCTGCTCTTCTCATCCGATTTAATAGTGCACATTAGCCTCCGAGTTGATGCAATTTAAGTTGTGGTGGAAACAGGAAATTCCCTATCAACGTTCGCCAGCACGTTGAGACCAATTTCATTATTTTCTTTCATTTCATGGATTTTTTCCTACAGTGGCCTGGGTAAAAATAGGAAAAGTGTATGTGAATGTGTGTAAAGAGTAATGTCCCGCTACATAGATCCATACCACAGATCCCAACCCCAAAGCAACCCAATATTCCATCCCCGCTACCAACACCGAGCCCCTAAAGTTTATGACGTGGTCCTTTGTCTTCTAAAACAATTCTTTGTTTATAAAATCATCAGATGAACCTGAATGATGTCTCTTTGTAATAAAATGTGAGTTGACGTGTTTTGATTCTATGGGTTAATTTGTCCAGCGCATCGTGTAAGGCGCTATCGGGCAAAACTCGGTAAGGGCGTGCCCATCAGATCACATTGAGGTCACTTCCAAACCCCAGTTCAGTGAAACCCCGAGCATTCTTTTGCCAGACTGGATGGGCATCAGTCCAGAACCCTGACCAAGAACAGAAGTGGCTGCAGAGCAAGCTCACATCAGCCTTACCAAATCGGATGTTGTAAAAACTCTGGTAGGTTCGGCACTCCCAACGCACAAAGCTCTGCACAGTCGAAATCCTAAAAGAAGAGGATAGTGGGAATGTATGTATCGTTTAATGTATGTATGTAATTAAATGAATGTATTGTATGTGTTAGACGTTGTTAGACTCGGGTACCGCGAGGGATGCCAAACTCCTCTTAGTAGGTGCAGCTAGTCTGCACCCCCCGTGCGGGGATTTTGAAGACTGACCTTGACCGAATATAATATACTTTCATGCAGAAATTTTATATTCTTTTCATGCCTCAAATATACAAGGGCGTCTAGAAAATACTGTCCCAAATTACACCTGACTATTCTATAGATAAAAATAAGAAAAAAAGTTAATAAACATAGGTCCGGAAATGCTTAGTTTCTAATTATCCGCCATTTTCTTTTTTTTTACTAATACATGTTTACTTAATATCTTTGGAAGTAGAAAAGATATTGATCTCAAATTTGGTGTGCATATTTGTTCGTAACCTTTTAGCTTTGTACAAAAAATCAGAACATTCAATATCAAAATGTCAAATATCTCTAAAATCACCAACTTTACCCGAAAAATGTTAAGAAACAAAAAAGTAAATTTTTTAAATGTATTTTTTTTTAATTTTTCCCGCAGCTCAAAAGATAACCGAGTTATTGGCTAAAAACTCAAAACATAATTTCTTTCTGTACTATTATTGTTGTTCCTGCATTGTTTCTATAGACAATACTAGTAGTTTATATGACCAAAAATTGTTTAAGTAATTATTGAACACAAACAAATATACCGGGTGTCCCACGAAGAGGTCCCTATTTTTGAATTGATATGACAGACGTATAGAGCGCGCTACAGACTTGAAATTCTACAGTCGTGACTAACACATATGTAAAAGAAATACCCCTGAGTATCAGTTAATTCTGACTGATCCAAACAAAATGGCGGAAAAACAAAAAAACAACAAAATCAGCAATCGTATTTTAAGGGTAAACCTACTTTTATTTAGAATAGGAACAGCTACAGCTGTTTAGACTATTTTAAATCTATCAGCTGACTGCGTGTATCCACAACAATGAACATATTTGGTAATAAACATTGGCATTTGTAATTAAGTTGCATTGTAAAGTGTCTTATGTACCATGCCGTTTTCAACTGAGCAAAAAGTGAAATGTTGTTCCTGGGCTATTGCCTTTGAAAATGATTATGAAGCAATAAGGTGTTTTAGGAAAAGGTACCCAGGTGTAGTTCCACCGTCAAGGAAATCTATTCGTAAGTGGAAGACTATCCTACTAGAAACGGGGTCAATACAAAAAAAAATACCATAGATCCTCCAACATAGAAAATGAAGAAATCGTATGTGCTGCTTTCATGGAATCTCCAAATACGCCTTATTCAGTAAGAAAGGTGGAATCTGCTACAGGGATACCGAAGTCATCTGTCCAAAGGTATGCCAAAAAGAACAAAATCAAACATTATAAAACTCATTTAGTTCACGGACTGCTTGAAGATGATCCTGACAGACGATTGGAATTTTGTTCGAAAATAATTGAAAAGACTGACGTAGATAGCAAATGGCATGAAGGAATCGTGTTTTCAGATGAAGCGACATTTTATCGAACAGGAACTGTAAACAGGCATAATTGTCATTACTATAACACAAAAAATCCACTTATCTTACAAGAAGAAAAATTAAAATCAACAGGTTTCGGCTGCTGTTACCAAGGATGGTGTTTTGTCGTATGACATATCCCGACAAACAATGACTGGAGAAAGGTATGCATCAGTTTTAAGCAATCACATAGTTCCTCATCTTTCTCAGCCTGAGATGAAAGACATTTTTTTCCAACAGGATGGAGCTCCTCCGCATTATGCTAATGTGGCCAAAGCAGTTTTGGACCAAAATCTTCCTAACCGTTGGATAGGTCGTGGCAGCAGCTTCATGGACTGGCCCCCAAGGTCTCTAGACTTGACTGTTTGTAACTTTTTTCTGTGGGGCTTTTTGAAGGAGAAGGTTTATTGTCATAACATTGCGACAGACGATGAACTAATGAGGTTGATCGAAGAGGAACTGTTGTTGATACCTCGAGAATCGTTCAGCAAAGCGTATGACTGTTTTCTATTTCGTTGTCATCAGTGCATTGCGATCGATGGACATCAGTTTGAATAAGGTTTATGAATCAAATATATTTAATTTATTTATGAGTTACTTATATCTTTAATTCCCTAACGTTGTTTAGTGCTTAGTAACATCGTTAAAATTCAATAATTATGTTGTAACACTTAAGCAAATAAAACTATTTTAACGAAAGGTACTATTTCTTTGATATCCCGCCATTTTGTCCTAATGTGTCAGAATTAACTGATACTCAGGTGTATTTCTTTTACATATGTGTATGTTAGGACTGTTGAGTTTCAGGTTTGTAGAGTGTTCGGTGCATCTAATATATTAATTCAAAAATAGGGACCTCTTCGTGGGACACCTGGTATTTCATTATTATTTTTAACTAACCAAGACCTGGTCTAGTGCATCAAATCCAGATTACCTAGATTCTATTATACTTACTTCTAAAAATGATTCAAAACTTCAACAAAACTATATAGAATGGGGTAAAAAGAATACATTTTGTTTATAATACATTTATGATATAAATTGTACAAATGAAATATACATATTATATTTGCAATATCATGTTAACATGGCTGGTGGTGGAGGTAATGGGTTTTTAGAATTCATTATGGCTTTAATATCCGAGGCATCAAGAGTTTCATATTTTAATAAAGCTTCCGCCAACAGTTTGTGTTCAAGTCTGTGAGCTTCAAGGATTCCCTTTGCTCGAGCGTATGATTCCTGTAATTGAATAAAAAATATTTATTAAGTGTTAGATTCAGTGTTTATTTTGTTCATACTGACTGAGAAAGAATTTGTAAAATGTTGTTAATTAAATAATAATAAAGTAAATGACAAGAGACCTTTACAAAACGTTTGAGATCAAATGAAGATCTCCTTTAAGGATTTTAAATAATAATAACAATGACTCAACAGAGACTGACGTTATAAGGATTAACAATACAAAACTTAAAATAAAGGTAATTTGAAAATTATATTATTTCTCCTGTAACGTATGTGTTTTCACAGATGTAAAATTGAAATAATTTATTTAATTAAATATTTTAAATGTAATGTAAAGCAGACAAAAAGTGAATATTTTCATTCTTAATACACACACAGTTTGATGAAGTTGTTGATATATAAAATGCTTGATATAATTGATAACTATGCACAATATATTGATAACTTTATAACTTCGTGGGAACGAAGGACAAAGATTCCCCAAGCCAAAAATAGATTTGTATGACATCAATTGCCCTAAAATTTTACAAAAATGGAGGAGAGAATGATCAGTCTCAGACCAGGCTTCCAATTACCTAAACACCGCCTAAAAATTTATTGGAATACTAGTGAATATACAGGCAAAAAAATGTTCAATAAGCTTCCATCAAAGAAATTAAAAATTTTTGCTATTTTAAATGTGTAAAAGAGTTTTTGAGGGCTTACTACGACGTTAAGAAATTGTTAAGTGATAGTATGAAGTTTTAAAATTTGTAATTAAGTTAGTATAAATTAGCTTTAAGACACTCTTGTTTTTGTTGAAAATATTATTACAGTAGAGCGTTGATAATCCGAAGGTCAATAATCCGAAACGTCAAAAATCCAAACGCGTTCCGAGGCAGCCCCTGCAAAAATTTTGTTTTCGTTTTTACAAATTCCAATTATTGTGTCGTTAAAAATTTTACAAAAATCTTCATCGCAGTTTGACATTATTATCTCTTTTTAAACACTTCTTAATACCTGCTTTCACACGCCCTCACAGCAGACTGGCTGTCAGTATTTTCACTCATAAGCTGCTTTAGCGCTAGCAGTAAACAAACAGCGTAAACATACAGAAAGTTCATTCATTTCTCTTTGTGTAATCATTATAACAGTGTGCCGTATATACAGTAGTGTACTATACAGTATTTTTTTTATTTTTCGTTTGTGTTAACTATAATGTAAAAGTGAACTTTTAATTATGAACTGTACTGTAATTGAGAGTTACAAGTGTAATTATGTTGGCCATACTGAATACGTGCAGGTTCTTCTAAATCATAATATGTAAGTAGTCTTACATACTGCATTGTAATTACATTACTGCTTGTACTGTTTAACCACTTTAATCGATTAAAGGGCTTATATTTTAGCCTAAATGGCATTTTCTTAGTTATTTTCAAAAATCCGAACAAATTGATAATCCGAACCCCCGTCGGTCACAATTAGTTTGGATTTTCGACCTCTACTGTACCTATTTTTTATAGCTCTTGTTTACTGTATAAAATTTAATGAAACAGTAAACAATAAAAATATAAATCTCAATATACCTGACCAAATATGTTTGCGTTAATTGCGGGAACTCATTCATGTTTCTTTATTGAAAAATGATAATCTAAACCATAACATTGAATAGCTTAAATTATATGATATTTACTTGTAAGAGTCTTTGTATTTCAGAATCAATTTTTTCTGCCGCATGATGACCAAGGTCGTTGATAATACTAGCTTCATTAGAAGGGTACGTTCGAAGTCCCGCCTTCTCCGACATTCCCCATTCTTTCACCATCCTCGTAGCGATAGAAGTTGCTTGCTGTGAAAGTAATATTGAAAGTGATTAATTTTCACAGATTCAATTTAAATGTTACAATTATAACATCAAGTTTTCCCACATAGTTTATGAAATTTCTTAACTAAATGATGTCTTAGAAATGCCAATGTCACTTTATGCTAAGTGTACACTGGAGAGAAAGTCTTGAGATTGGTCTCAGGGTGTAGTCCATTTAAGATCACTTACACTCTCCAAACAGTTGTGTGAGACTCAACAGTCACTGCAGTCTCGTGACCAGGAAATTTCATGTCGACTTGAGAGACAACTCACAGTCAGTTGTGTGAATTGATTGCAAGTTTTTTTTCTCAAATGGATTTGCTTCAGACTCTAGCTTTTCTATTTGTTTATAAAATTGTGAAAATACAGAAAGTGGAAAAAAGATACAGAGTAGTTGGTAAGATAATGGGTGGATCGACGAAATTAATTTTTTTAATTTAGTAAAACACCAAATTTTGAAATAAGATACAAAATTACTTGATGCATTCAGTCCACTCTCGTTTATCTGGTACAACCTTGTCAACTTTCTTCTCGCTCATTTTAAAAAATTACAATACTTATTACAAAATAAGAATTAGCTTACAATTTTAAAAATTAAAAACTTGCACCACTTGAGATACTCTCAGCTCTTCCAACAGTGATAGAAGACTGGAGACTAGGTCACGAGAGCAGGGATTTGCATGTCCACTTGTCACACGTGCAGTCTCTGATACCTGCACCTGTTTGTCTCCGAGAATGCTCTCAGGCCCTTATCTATTTGTGAGTCTACTCTCGAGACCACTCTCAAGAATGTTTTGTCTCAAATGGACCCTTACCTTTACATAGCGAATGCCTTGTCTAGTAAGTGATTATTGCACAAATTATATTACAAGCAATGTAATTATAAGCTTGCACAGGGCATCACAAAAAACCTTAGCAGGCTATACAGAATCAGGTTGAATACATGGAAATAAATAAAAAATAATCAATAATTTTTTTCGAATTCGGCTTAGTTTAGTCATAATCCACCATTTTGTTTTTTTACAAAAGCTCACTGTAACTCCAGAAACAGATAAGATATTGAGTTCGTAAATAAACATTTTGTATGTTTTGATTTACAAGTGTACCAAATACCAAGAATTTATTGAGATTCTGTGTTCAAGTTTTATTCTATCAATATATCTTCTCACAAGTCAAGCTCAATATTTATTTACCAAGAATTTTTGTTTATAATTTTAAAATTTCGGCCATTACAAATTTTTAACATGGAATATCTTGAAAACCGCTAACTTTATAAAAATGTACAAGAGACAAAGTATTAAATTTTTTTATGATAAACCAAACGTTTTTTTGTCGTTTCTGTAGGTCAAAGGATATTGAGAAAAAGAACTGAAAACATAATTTCTTGGTAATTGGCTACAACATCCAAAATTAGCCAAAAACCAACATTTTTAAAAGTCTTATAGTTTTAATAAAAATAAGATAAAATACATTGCTCTGAAATGTTGGTTTTAGGCTAATTTTAAATGTTGTAGACAATTACCAAGTAATAATCTTTTTTAGTTTATTGTCAATAACTCATTCTTTACTTTCTGGACTCCCGTTGTATAAAAAAGATTTCATCATTCATAGAATATCTTATTTTGTAACATGTATACATATATATATATATATATACATATATATTCTTAAATGTGTTTTTAATAAATATCTTAAAATATTCTTCTTAAACAATTTCTTGATATCTCACTTCTTACACCCGGACTCACTATGCAGTACCT
>JAGFPH010012862.1:16500-28454 GCA_018207615.1 Philaenus spumarius | reverse complement strand
AACATAGATAAATATCTGTTATGTAAACGTAAAGGATTAACTTAGTTCCATAACATAGAAATAACATAGACAAACTATTTTTCTGATTTTGTTTAAACTTTTACAGTTGAGTCTTATCAGGGAAATATAGCCCATCCATGATGCTTGGCGCCACTTTATACTACTAAGAAGTTGATTTTATTATTTCGTATATATTAGGAAGATAATTTCGTTAACTTTTTGTTTTGATTGCTATAAATTTAAAACAGAAGGAGTTTATAGAGAAAGTGTGAAATGTTGCTCAAAATAGTAGGCTGGTATTTGTACACATTAAATTTTGAGCTAAATTACTAAATTAATTAGCTGGAACGGCTTTGGAAGAACTTTTACTTTCATCAAGCGCGTTTGTTCAGCAGAGAGTACAATATGGGTCCTAAGAAACATATTGTATTGAAAATGAGGTAAATTCTCTATAAAAAGGGCTTGACCCATGAAATGTATAAGATCGAAAATATCGTCGTTAACTAGTACTATAGGTCTAGAGTTTGTGTTACATCTTCCTTTCTAAGTTAAAAGCCTTTTTGTATAAGTCAAATTTATTGAAATTCTGAACTGATTAAGGTGACGAAATAATTTGTTTAACATTTATCCTGGCAAACATTTTTAGTTTTTACTTTATTATTTTAAAACGAATCCAAAGAAATAAAATAAACGGTATCAGTTAACTGACACAAAGTTTCTCCCAACTTACTGTAGTCAAAATAATATTATTTTTAATCATTTTATTTACTACTTTTTAGAACAAAACAAAAAAATAATATTCTACCTACGTCAATCGTATACAAAAATTATTGTCCCAGGCTTGATTCGATCGTGCGACCTTTGATTTACTGGCCGTGCTCGCTACCGTGGTGCTACCCCGTGCGGCCTCCGCCGCGATGCTAGATTGACAACACAAACTTGTTTATTTTTAAACATTTACCCATAATTATAAAACGCCGAAGTTTTGATAAAAGCGGGTGGTGTCATTTTGTTTGGCATCTTAAGCACTATAAATACTAAAAATTTGATCAAAATCGTTATAGCCGTTTTTGAGAAATTTGCATTTTTGTCGGACCAATAGTGTCCTCTCTGGTCGTGTATACATACAGACAGACACCACTCTAAAAACACTTTTTTGGGTTCAGGGAGTACCAAAACAAAAAATTCCACTAAAAATATTTTTGGGTTCAGGGAGCACCAACACAGATAATTGCACTAAACAATTTTTTGGGGTTCTGGGAGCACCAAAACAGGTAATTCAACTGAAAATTCAAATTCGAACATTTTTACGAAAACAATACTTTCTCCATATACTACGTATAGGGTGGAGAAAGTAAAAACTCTAGAATCTAAAATTGAAATCAAGTTATAAATAAATCAATCAATGTCAAATGATTTAAAACAATGGTTAAGAAGAAGAAAAACTTAACAAGTTAAAAACTAGATAATCTTGTGATTACTAATATTTTTTCAACGTTGATTTTTATTTTATTTTGTTAATAATATTTAAATATCCCTTCTAAGTAAAAATTAGTTTGTAAATATTAAGTAACATGTTCAGTTGAGATCAACGGCTATGAAGATAGTTTACTACACACAGATTTTTAGAATAATATAAATAGAGTTAGATTACATTTAAATTCAGAATGTAGGATTGACTTAAATAACAAATTCAACAAAGCATGGTAAGACTATTTACAAAAACAAAAGTTCAGTTGTAATCAAACTAAAAGAACACTCCTTAAATCATGTCCTATGTAAATTAAAAAAGAAAACTAATTCCCCTTTACATTTACCCTAAACATATCATCAAACAAATGTTCAAGCCTCCGCCGTCATAATATTTATGGGTGAGTCGGTGATCGTCCGCTGGATCTTTTATTTGGTTCATTGTAAACTTTGCAAATTGTGTATTATAACAAGCTCTCAACATTTGTTTTAAATAAGCAATATTAGTTTTAAGTTACGTGGTAGGAGTTACAGCGCGTGTAAAGGTGCGTATACACTTGTGCGCTGCGCGGCGCGCGCAACGAGTTCACTAAGTTAGTACGGGGTGTTGGAGCTGCGCACGAACCGCGCGCGCACGGCGCATCACGATCCATCTCCTGTCGGTTTTTTTAACGAACCCTTTGTGTGTTCGCAGATCAGATTTGGACGTGTGTTTGAGAGGTTTATTGTTTTTCGTGCTCACTGATTTTTGATTGCTGTGTGAGTTATGGAGTTTTCTAAAGAAAAAATAATTAAGTTAATCGATGCCTATCGGAAAACCCCTCTTCTGTGAAATCCAACTAATTTTCAACTAATTTCTCCTTGTCATCAAAAGCATTCCTCAGTTGCCTATTAGTTTTAAGAAACCCTTTTGTATATATTCGATATTTTATTTCTAGTCTGAATTCAGAAAATAAATTCAATTTCAATAAATAACTGGACAACAGATTGTGAATTTTAAAATTCTTTAGTTTAATAGAAATATTTATCATCAATTACTTCTTTATTATTTCAATTATTCTTTATTTTAATGTATAGCTAAAATACATTATTACATTATTCATCTTAAAATTATATTATTTATAACAACCAAGGCTATTTTAACTTCAGGCCTATTTCACATTTGTTTAAATTAAAACCCAACTTTGAGGCCTATGATTACTACCAGCAATATAGCGTATAAAAAAAGGTACGTATAATTTATTTACACTCCTGTCTTGAGTGGAAATTGCAGTGCGTAAATAAGTGTCCTGTTTAGAAATGTGAAACCCAACATTCTGCAGCAGTTTCTCAAAGTCAGAATGATCGCGGGTTTTCTTTGGATCACTGAAGGTTCGTTGAAATCAAAAATATTGCACTGATTGAGTCAGGCTGGAACTTGGCCTGGTGCACTATTGAAAGCCTTAATAGATTTAAAAATGGCTAGAACAATGTTAATTGCTCTAAACACAAACTTTCCCCCTTCCTTTTAGTTTGTGAAAGGAAGCTGTATGTCAATTTTATGACTAGAGTCTGTAGGCGTCGTTTGTTATACTTATAAATTCAACTCGGGACTTTTCCCTTTGTTGGGAACCAGATAGAGTGAGGAGAGGGGAAGACTCAAAGTTTTCAAAACAAACAACGTTTGATGATTTCTTTTGTGGACTTGGATATTTTTAATTGTAAATCTTTACTCTTTCGTTCATTGTTTAGCCTAAATTGTATCATTAAGAAGCTGCATTTGTATTTGTGATTGAAATATTTCCCTGTTAGAAATAAGAGTCAAATGTCTTAATTTTAAATAATTTTGTTTTTAAAAATGTCTTATCCTCTAGTTAGGTTTGTGAACAGAATTTAAATATTTGATTCATGTATTACTGGCAGCGTCTTACCAACTGTTACCATTAAATCTAGCATGGGACTACATGATAAAAGCAGAACTAACGTGAAAATTTGGAAAGAATTTACAGAACACCTTCCTATATAAAAATAAACATCGAAATATTTTTATATTGAATTTGGCAATGTACATTGTGTAAGTAACTTTATTCCAATAAATTACATCTGAAGATTGTATATACTTATACAATGTGTTCTTCCCTAAATTGTATTTAATAAAATTCAATATATAATTTCTCCAAATATAAATATTTAAACAATCCAATAATCATCAATAAAGAAATATTAATACCAATAATTTTATTATTTAACGCCAGGACTTCACAGTTTCGCTCGCAGCATTGTGTGTATCGGAGAAAATATTATATAAAAAAAACATAATTGCCAACGGCACATAAACAAATTATATGTACCAAGTTTATAAACACAATTTAAACTTGAAATAAACATAAACATAAGCATGAAACATTATATAAATAATATAATAAATAAATTTTCTCAAAAAAAGAAAAGAAAAACGATTAAAAACGTTTCGGTGGCCAAGTCATCATCATCATCAGGACAGTTACATTTACAAATGTAAAACATAATTAACTCTGTTTCCTCTATTGTATTCCATATTTTATTTCAGAATCCCTTTGTAAAAATATTAATCCAAATTGGTAATTTATAATGCAAATAATATTGTTTATTTTGTAGTAATTTTTCCGCTTACACACTTCAACAGCAAGGGTTATTTCAAACAAATTACAAGAGAAAAAACATCCCGGTCTTGGTCCATGTTTTTTCACTTGTAATTTAGTTATAAATAATAGTTTATACTAATTAAATTTCTCTTTACTCAATCATGAAGTCGAAAAACGTTTAGATTATTTAGGTGAACATTTGAATGAAAAATATATCATAAAATGGATAGCATTTAATGGAATCAACCAACAGAAACGAGTTAAAATATCGTTCGATTTGTCGTTTCATTGCTTTACAAAAGATAGACAACATTTATATTGTACCTGATTGACTTACTTTAAAGTCTTATTAAGATTTAATCAAGATTATATTGAAGGAAAACGTTTTTATTATTTTATTCATTCAGCAATTTTATTTTGGACAGAATTTGTACAAAGCAAATATTACATACACATTTTTAGAACAACACATGCAAAAACTCATAACATAAATTTAATAGTAAGCTGTTTAAAAATATAAAAAATATACAACAATTAATTGGCATAAATACGCAATTTTGGAAAAAATAATATACATGAATCCTCACTAAGACACAAAGTATAAAATCAATAGAACTTATTACAAATAAGGAGATCACAACGATCATAAAATAGTAGTAAGATCATGGTGCAAAAACTCATCCACTGAGTAGAAAGATCCAGACAATATAAATCGTCTAAGGCTGTTTATAAAAATCGCGAAATTTATTAATTTCTTATACTTTTAGGGATTAATTTTGTAGTAGTTTAAGATGAATGTTTATTGTAATCATAAAATGATACTCCTAGTGATGTACATATTTATTTTGGACATGACATACTTGAATTAAAAAAAAACACTTCAAATAAGTTCAACTGTAATTGTAAGAACTTTTAGAGCGCTTGAAACAATTTTTACAACTGAATCCCCACAATAACACTTTTGAATTTTTTTCTGGACAAATAATCTATTCACAAAATTTAGTCGAGCTTGACTCGTGATAAATGTTATTTCTAAAAATAAAGCACAGAATACAAAGCTCACAAAATACGTTTGAATTTATTTTTTGGGAAAATTGTGTGCTGTGTTTTAATTTTTAGGAACTCTATTAATATTCTGACCTGATACGTTTCTCCAGAGAAGAATTCCATATACAACAACACAATAGTAATTTATCTATTATTCGTTAATCTTTGGTAAGCTTCACTTACGAATCTAATTACCAAAATTACAAATATATCACAGTAATAAACTTACATTACTTGATACATATCTTATCTAGATTATATATGGTAAAATAATTAAAGACACAATTTGCAGTAAAAGAAATCTAGATTCTTTAATCAACAAGTAAAATAATTATTTTCAACATTAGTTAAGATCGTTTTGACATAAAATACCAATTATAAGTGTATTTATAGTTCAATAAATATTGTTCGTTACTGTTGATTGGTTAACGAAACAAGCAAACTTTATCTCGGTGGGGTTAGTGCCGTCTTTTCCCAAGTTTAATTTGATATCCTAATGGAAGAAATATTATAATACATAGTTTTATTAATAGAAACAAAAGGTAAAGAAAATAGTAAAACGTTATTAGTAAGTAGCAAATTTGTATGATATAGTTATGGGTGAATGAAATTATGTAATAGGGAATGCTTGGTTCATAGTTCTTATCACAATGATACGTTGTTCCAACGTGAAATAATGTTCGTTGAGTTCTAGTTTATATTAATTGTTTGTGTGGTTTCACCACTAGGCCTAATATGTAAAAAAAAAGTAACCTATATGTAATTAGAATGGCCTCACCAAAATTTTATCGATTCTTATTTATCGTTTTAACTTATAATTGGGTTATATTTAATCAGATCTGTATCTTCGGTTCTTCTTCCAATCTTGTTGGTTGTCTTGAATGGTTAAATTGGGTCCGAACATATCTAATTTATTAAATTGTGTAGCACAAACCAATTCAGCAACTGCTTACTTTGGCAGCTTTTACAAGAATAATCATTTTTTCACTGTTGTTACACTCCGGAACTTTTATACACTTGCCTACTAAATATACACTTCGGGTGGTGGTGTTGGTAAGGGTTTATGAATGAAATGGTTAAACAAATTTCTCTTTTCGAGTATAAAATTGTTTTTTCAAAAGTGCAATCATTAAAAGAATAATTAATAATTATTTTATAGTGGGAAATAATAGATAAATTGAATAAAATACTTAAATAACTCCATATTACTGGTACCTCTTTTATAATCTAGTTTTTTTATGTTCAAAACCTCAAGAAACTAAATCATCTGATGTAAATTCACGGTCCAATCACAGGTAAGTTCTTCCGTCGTGGGCGTGGCTACCGAAAGAAGATGTCTTCGGCAGTACGTTGTAAATGATTTTTTAAGTTGGTTTTCCAATTGTCCCGTTCTAACGGTATATATTTGTTAATTTCGTCAAAGACTTTTTGTGTGTAAAAGGGTTCATTCTGTTTATAGACTATGTCGGTTTTTCTTCAGAATTTATGGTTTTCATGTAAATTGAATTTTAATGACGGTTTCCGCTTTAAACTTATTATTCGTTAGATGAAAGTCTTGACTTTCAAATAGAGATAATTAATAAATAATTTAATATTAGATTAAGGTATTAATTTTCTTATATTGATATAATAATTTTGCGTGATTTTGATATGGGAATTGCATGTCGAAAATATCGGGAAGTAATTTTAATTGGTTTATTTCAGTTTCGAAAACCGAGTTAGTTAACAATTTGCACCTTTTTCTGGAAGTTCGCATATTCTCCACTAGGTTTCGTTAGGCTACACTAATCTAATGAATGGCATCTTTCTTCTGGTTGTTTTTTAATAGAACTTTCAATATTCATACATTTAAATTTTAATATATATATTTTGAATTGTTATACATAATAATACACTAACCCATAATAGGCTCTTAATAATATCGAATAGCCAGAGCATAGCTTCAAATTTCTCAGTACAAATATTCATGAGATAATTTTGGCACTAAATAATTCTGCCAATGGGGTAATTGCAGTTTAACCTGAAGACTCAACAATATTAGTTTATTCTTAATAAAATATATTATCACCCCATGACATTTAGCGTCCGATTTTTGCTCTGCGTTCTACTGAAGTGTATGCACTTCGTTTTACACTGATTGATTAACAAATAGTTTTCCGCAAAGTACTTTAAATTATAGTACTGTCCAAGGGCGGTTAATTTTGACTAAATGGTCAGATTTTAACAGCAAGTCAGTTGTATTTTCAACAAACTATTAGAATATTTTTATTATGTTAATATCATATTAGTAAGAAATCGCTGTTTTATATTACCTTTTCAATTAATATATTTTGTATTTAAATAAGGGGAAGCGGAGTGGCCGAAATGCACTAGTCAATATGCTACAATCTTAACCTCGATCTCAGGTTCAAACATAATTACTGGTGATCGCTTTACATGCTATACACGCTGCTCTCCCGTCTTTATTAGTCTGATTATAATTAAATTAGGCCAAAAATATCCACATAGTTCATCTAATATTAGCAGGAGTATAAGATCTTTCTACTAGTATTATTAGGTAATGTTTCTGCTTCAGAGAAAGTTCGCATTAAGTTCATTATAAAATATTCAAAAAATAATAATGTCCCTCTTGATTCTTGTCTCAAACACACAGAACTAGTATTAAATCCAAAACATTTAAAAGTTTTTTGTCATTAAAATAGACAAATTTTATAATGTGACTATTAAGTTAATAGTTTTTTGGACATCAAATCTGACAGTTTTAAAACATCCACTATTTTGATTTCGCTTAGTAGGAAAAAAATGTATTTGTTGTAGTTTAGCCTTTACACTTTAAAATATCATTCACAGTTTCAACTTAGGTTATAAATACTTCTTTAAGATGCAAATGTATAAGTAAAAATAACAACGACATGACTACAGAATGAATAGTCTGTGGGATAGAAATCTTAAATTATAGTACCAGTATTCTGAAACACTCTTAATATTAAAGTAATTCGACCACGCAGCTGACCCGCTGACGTGAATTGAGCAAATTTACAAAATTAAGTTTATAGGCTATGTTTTAGGGTGTCAACCACCAACAATTTGGGAAATCTGTCTATTCACGACTCTGCTGAATAGCTGCAAAATGGTTCGCACGCCATTCCGCATATTTTGAGTATCTTCAATGCACAAAGCATTGCGTGATTCGCACGCCAACCCCCGTATTGGGAGTATATTCAATACACAATGCATTGCGTGCTTCGCACGCCAACACTACCGTAGAATTCACCACATGGCTGAACTGGGTACTTCTATGGTATTTTACGTTTTGAGCGATTTTTGGGGAACAAAGCTAGCTATAAGGTCGCGTAAAAAAATGTGAAGAATAACATCCTACATTTATATTTGTGAAAAAAATTTAAAAGAAATTCATTCTCTTATAAAAACCGTTAATTCTGGTCAAAAACGTGCTTCCGATTGCTGGATTTTTTTGTCTAACGAACTCGTTCGAGCGACGTAGACAACCAACATATGTACCATATTTTGACCAAATCGGACCTAAAATGCGGCCGCTAGATTGCAAACACATATATACATAAATATATACATATGATTTTTAATGGCACCCAATAACGTGTTCTAAGGCCCATGATCAGTGCTCATTTGCTACTAATTACCATAAGAGCCACTGCAATAGCTCATTTTTCCTATGAAAATTCGCTAAAAAAGGGTTCAATTCAAAATTAAATGTTGCTCAAAGAATTAAAATGTCTTAAACTTTAAAATACATTTTGTCTTTGTTTCACACTGTATCACTGTTAATGTATTCGTAAACGGCCGCCATTTGGAAATCCTTAAAGCAATTAAGCATACAATAATACAATACTATGCTCAGTGAAGACTTTCAGGATAATTCTAGGTCAAGTGATTATATGCATATCAACTGTTGCCACATCATATCAATTTCAGAGCGTAGGATCGTCTATCTAAAACCGATAACAGTTTCCTTATTTGCGCGGGCAAATTTGTTTACACTGAGAACTGTGTCCATTAGTTCATATACCCATAATCTAAATCTGTAAATCTTTGTATCGTTATTGGTTCTGTACTTGCCACAAAGCAAGCAATTGCCTTTTATGAAACGTACAAATTCATTACATATGACCGAACAATATTACAGATATAAAAACCTGTACAACTTTAAAACTGTTTTTTACGAAAATGAAAAGAGTTATTACTAAGAACAAATATTATAATTAATATAATTACTATTTTAAAATTAATTAATTGCCATATACAATATTATTTGCACCTGTTTGCAGTGCCTATAGAGTATAAACAGTTAAGACTTATTATTTTTATTTCAATTCTCATAATAATTTTCTCTAGGCATTTCATCACAAACGTTTATGTATGTAACTATAAGGATAAATGTTTATTTTTGTATATACAGCTTGAAATTTGTATGTATAAGTTTTATTTTGTGATGGCATAGAGCCGGCATCATGGTAATACCTCACTGAATTATAATATGTAATTTTATTGCAGACAGTAAAATTTTAGTTATGTAAAAGTTGTTTCATATTTTTTTCCTATTCACCACTATTGGATTCAGGTGACTAGACAACAAGTATATTTTAACCAAAATCCTAATATGTAGGGTAAATTAGTGGAAATAAATCAAATACTATTACTGATTCAATGTTTTCCTTTCTGTGTTTAATAAATCTCGTTTGTCTCTAATACCACTCACAAATATAAAAACAACATTCTACAGTAATCCATATTATATATCTCAGAAACTAGTTAACCTATACGTAATTCTGAGTAAAGTATACTAATTATGTTATTATCAAATCTGATTCATTATTTAAATATAAAAAAAAATTCTGAAATTCTAGCGATGAGTGAACAATTAGTGTTTTCCTACATGAATCCCAATTTATTAGTCAAGTCATATTAGGGATTTCACCTCGGAATGAGAGTTTATAAGCTGTAAACTCGTATAAGCCTTTATTTTGGCATTCTAAAAGTTGACTCAAAAGTCTCATAAAATCTCGTGTCCGCGTATTAAGATATTCAAGGTCAAAGGTCACAAAAATCAGTGTTTCGCAAATATCTCGTTTCATATAGTTTAAATGCTATTTTCACCTTTTATAAGAATTTGAGAACGTAAAATTATCTACAAATTTTCTGATTATATACTGACCCTTTATAGCACTTATACACAAAACTTAAAGTATATAAGACTTTAATAAGGCCAGTAGTAAAGTATGGCCGTGATGCCTGGACTGCAACATCTGCTTGCGAGAAACATTTAACAATCTTTGAAAGAAAGATAGTTCGAAGACAATTTGGCAGGAAACAAGAAGAGAGGAGAAGATTGAGAAATTGAAGAAATTCACAAGGCACAAGATATTGTACGAATCATAGAATCGGAATTACATTCGATTTTATCAAAATGTCTATCACACGGTGGTTTTATACGTCGCTGGAACAAATTCGCTATAGAATCGAAAACCGTGTTCGGAAGCACGTTTTTCACAGGATAGGCTATTCATTTTTTGATACTTTTCGTGCAGAATGATTCTTTTTTGGGATTTATGTAAGTAAATAAATATAGGAAATTATTCTTCACACTTTGGTTTTTTACACGATCTTATAGCCTCAAATCTATCAAAACGTTAAAATACCATAAAAGTATTACAATTCAGTTGCGTAATCGAATTATTTTGTTAATTTACTTTTGTAATCCTACCACTTAAGTAAAAACTTTGTTCAATTTTTTTCAGTTATGATTCGTTAAATCATTCCATATTCCAAGAGGAAAAATATTGAACTGATAAAAAACATGTTAGCATAGTTAATAAACACTGACAAAATAAATAAATGTCTTCTTTTTAAATACGAAATATTTTCAACTTTATTACAGGGTTTCAAGTATAAATTTAAATAAACTTGACAATGCTTTTAAACATTTGTGCCATTATTCAATTGGGATTTTTCATGTAAATCTATCTATATATATATATATAAGCCAAATCCACTGACTCACTGATCACGATTTCTCAAAAACTACTGAACGGATTAGAACGAAATTTGCATGTAGCTTCCTCTAGGGGCTTAGGTGCTCACTAAAAAAGGTTTTAAAAAAATTAGAAATTTTATTGAGGGTTTGGGGGGTCAAAGTTACTAAATCACGATTTCTCTAAAACTACGAAACTGATTTTAATGAAATTTGGTACGTAGCTTCCTCTAGGGCCGTATGTGCTGATAAGAAAGGGTTTCCAAAAATTTTAAATCGTGGGGGGGGGGGGGTCATAGTTACTAAATCACGTTTTCTCCAAAACCACTGAACGGATTGGAACGAAATTTGGTATGTAGCTTCCCCTAGGGCCTTAGGTGCTCGATAAGAAAGGGTTTCAAAAAATTCGAAATTTTAGGGGAGGTTTAGGGGTCAACCTAAATATAATATACTTAAACTATTACTACTACTAAAAATAATATATTTATTGATATAATATATTTTTGTTAATATACATTTAACTTTGATTTGTCTATCCGTGCAAAGCCGGATCGGGCCAGCTAGTTTTTTATAAAAAAGAAAGAGTCGGTTTATTTTTGTTAAGAAGAAAGTAAAAATTGTCTTCTTAAAGCTGTATAGAATTACCTTTTCTGGTATGTATATCACAATCGTGTTCTAAACAGGTTTAAATTCTTTATTATCACAGGTCTCTAAGGGCGGGAAATTTGTTTCTGTTTTTAATTCATTATACCTGGCAACGAGATAATCAAGTTGAAATCTATTACCAAAGGCAGCAGCACTGTCGAGGCTTTAGGATAAGATAT
>JAGFPH010012862.1:5253-16400 GCA_018207615.1 Philaenus spumarius | reverse complement strand
TAAGTATACGGTATTGAAAATTATTGTAATTTTAACATCAAATATCATTCGCTTTACAGCACAATAATATATTATTAAATTTAATGACATGCATTATCCTTTAGTATAGGTCTACTAATTTCGTAAAATACAACTGATTTATTGATTGTTTCTTAGTAATTGTTTATAATACTAGAAATCTTTTTAAATTTTATAATTTATTTGACAAATAATTCAATAAAAGGGTAAAATTTCTTAAAAAATACCAAATACCAATTCTTAACTATTTCAAAACTGTGATATTATTTAGGCCTAATGTAAAAACCTTTTAAAACTCTTTTATTCATAATTCAAATTGCCTATCGTTAATATTTTTAAGAGCGAAAAAATCATTAATCACGATTATTAATATATGTTGAAAATATATACATACAATATTGATAACATTGGGCCTTTAAATTATCAACAAGATGTGCAAGTAAAATAAATTATATATATATTATAGACCCTATTAAACGCCGTAGAATCCTGTCATCTATAGTCGTACGGTCGAAGTTTGAGAGTAATTCTGTAAGAAACAGTATGATTGTACATTGCGATTATCTAAAGTAATATCTATCTTGATTTACTTTGTTTTGTAGATTTTTATTCCTAGAAATACACATTTTTGTATTGAAAAAATAACAGATAATTTAAAATTTATTGCATTTTATTTAGAGCACTGGTTATTTAAAGGATGCATACGTCATACCTACATTCGAAAGGAACATTGTTAGTAGGCCTACAAAACTCTATGAAATTCCGTGACAGCTTTAATATTATCACAGATTTCTTACACTAACCTGTTTCGCCGTTTCACATAACGGCGATAATAGAACATCAGTAGGCCTAGTGGAGATGTGATGGACTACTTTCATGGTTGTATTTTAATATATTTGTCAGAAGTTGTTTATGTCGATTTCTGTGTTCTTACCTGTATTTACTGTATTTGTGTAGATGAGTATAACTACAAAAATGTCTAAAGATTAAAAAAAAACTTCACATTTTCCTTTAAATTTAATGAAACTATACTCTTTACTGATTGCGGCAATTATAAACAATGTAAAATAATTATGAAATAACTAACAACAAACACAAAATTTGAATAGGCGAAATAACAACGACCTTTCACTCATATCGCTAAGATAGTAGAAAGCAAAATGATGCTATTTAATACCTTTTTTAGGAAAGTAAGAAGTACTACCAACATCTAGGCCTAACATGTTTATAAATTGAAAAAATACTGTTACTGGAGACTAAGTTTAAATTTGTTTAATTTGCAACCTAACAAATTTTAATATATAAAAAAACTCAACCTAAGTTAACTTAAAGTCTCCTGTTAGTAACATGTCTACGATTTAGCTAATTTAAATTCATCAATATTTTAGTTGTTAACTTTCATATGCATGTAACTAACATAGTTTTCTTGGTCAAATTTTGAAACGTTATAGTAATTTGTCACGTTCCTTGTTTTTTGATAATTCATCAAAGTCGTTTTATTATTGAAAGTATATTTTTCCAGGTATATTATTAGAATAAAAATGTACATTTTCCATTTAATTTGTTTATAATTGTATATTTTATAAGCTGCACACGATAGTTATTATTTATCTTTATGATGCCTGTGGAATGTTTAGTGCAAACATTTCTAGAATGTTTGACCTATAAACTGTATTTGGTTTGTGTTTTTATCTCGCGTTGTTCCAATAATATTTGACTGCCGTTGATATGGTTTTAGACTCGATGTGTTTTCGTAAACTGTATGATCATGCTCTCCAAGATAAATATCATATTTACTGGGAGTGATACGGAGTGAGTAAATTATTTGTTTGTATGTTTAAATAATGAAATATAATTCTAATGTGGATATTTTCAAAGATACTCACTGTCTTATACTTATCTTTCTTCGACACTTCTATAGGATATTGATAAACAATATTTGAAACAAATCTGCTTGACAGATATAATCGACTCTGCTCGACTGTTTGTATGACAGAATATTCATATTTTCACTTCCATTCATTAAACTTAAACGAATCAATGTTGAGAAAACAAGATCTTTAAAACTAAAAACTTTATAGACATGACAATTTTGTCTTATATAGTTTGTGTTTTAATAATTAATTTGGTACAAACCACAAACTGTACATCCCATTCAAAAGTAAAATGTTTCCAAGAATTGTTTTATAAGTTATTTTTATGCATTTGTTCTCAGAACTGAACAAAAATAAAATGTTGAATACTATATAAAGTTTGTTAAAATAAGCATGCAAATAGTTGTGTCTCTATACATAAACTACAAATTTGTATTGCAATTAAAATTATAAGATCAAACAACAAATATTGGAGGAAATTTTAATATTTATTATCTGCTATTCAACGTAAGTTTTGCAATTTAAAATTAATGATTTTGTAAAAATCTTAGATAAAATTGCTTAATTTTAATACTTTCAAAGCCGGGTACTTCAGGTAGTATTGGTGAAAGTATTATTGTACTACATTTTTACTCTTTCCTCTTTTAGAATGTGGCAACTCGACAGATTTGTTCTTTATCCTGCACTGTGCTGCACTCTATACTTTTCCATTGATACTTTATAGACAGAAGTATGTATCGATGTCATGTGCTGTTGGCGTGACAATTTTTAGAACTATGAAATTATTCCTATTCTGGGCAGTACGTTTTATTTGGATTATAATCTATATTATAATTTTTATTTTATTTATTTTTACTGAGAAGTGAGCCCAATTATAGGTAATAACAGAAAGAAAAAACATTTATTGGTCCTTCACCACATATACCAACATTGCAATAGTCTACGTCAAACACAAACTTAGTTTATTAAATAGATCTCAAAACTAACATGACTGAATGATGGCTTACTCAATATAAATTGCATAATTTATCCAAGTACTCTTCCAAGTTTTGTAATGGGTGCATTTTCAGCCAATCGTAAAATGTATAGTGAAAATCATCATTTTACTAGCATTGAAGAGAGGTAGGATTTAATTGGTTTAAAATCCAAATGGAATTTCCATTCTTGTTTAATTTTTTTTTAAATTGTACAAAGCTTAAAAATATGTTATCAAATTTAAAAAAATCTCTGAAAATTGGTTTTATGAATTTTACCTAGGGTGTACACAAACCAGTTTATAGTTTTATAACAAAACTGTATTACAATTGCGACCTGTTGTTGTAAACAATTAAGTAGTCAATGATAAAGCTGATTAACAGCTTTATTAATTTTTGGTTAAATTAGTATGGACCAATTTGAATGATTTAGACTTGGACACTAATTTTACAATAACGGTTGGGACAGAAATAAGGATGAATTTTTACCATTGAAACTTTCTTGAAACTATTGGTTAGCTTCGTTTCTCCTGAACATTTCTTCTTAGAAAACTTTAAGAAACTGTACTGATTATTATATATGTTTACATTTGTAAGATGTTTTGAGTTTAACCTGATGTCGAGTATTGAGTTTGGTCACAAATATATTGGAACTTTTTATTCATGTGCTACAGCATTGTTTTAACAGCTGTTAAAAACGCATTTAATGAATTGTCTCTATCTGTCACAACAGTAAAGTTATTTAAATATATTGTAATTCAGAAAACATTATTACATGCTGTAACATATCAGCTGGTAGTGGCGAGGTAATGGGAGCTAATAATAAATAAGCCGCCACATTTACGAGATCTTTAGCTTCGTAAAGTTAGTCTGGCAATGTTTTCACAATCAAAATGTTCCGTTTTTAATTTTATGTTCCGTAATTGTTAGCTGTTTTAAAAAGTGGAAGGAGATATGAAACATCTCATGTTGTATAAATATGTAAACTTTTTTTAACTTTACTATGTATTAAGTTTTAAAACTTAAATAACAATTGATTTTAATTTAGTTACATGTTTTTGTGTAGTTTTAAGCAAAAATATAATCTCTATTGTTCTAAGGTGAAATTAGTTTCAACTTTACGGTGTAGTTGTGTGGTAAATGTCACAGTGCTATGATACCAAATGTTTAAAAGTCTAAATTACAATGACAAATATTTCAATTTTAACTTAAATTCACATGTTCTTTAGCCTTTTTACAAATATTAAAAAGAAAATAATTTATTCCGTCTTCTTCTGGGAAGTATGATTTATTTAGATTAGTAAAGCGTAACAATAAAATAAATATACCAAGCCTAAAGAAACAAATGATATTTTTACCAAATTGTGAGATAATATGGCGGCGTTATGAGACATTCCCTCAGGGGCTCACACCTTGTGAGTACGGGAACTGGCATTCCCGAGGTACCCATGCTGGGTCTAACCTTTTTCATCTTGTCTTGGGTTAGATCCCTCTTTCTTTTGCCTTTCCTATCTGGTCTCTCTTGGCCAAACGGTCTTTCTTGACCAATTTCTTCCGTCCCCGACGCTATTAGAGTGTTCGAGGGCTAGGGGTCTTTCAAAATTTAATTTTACTCTTTTCTTGTTTTCAAGGTAATAGACATGTGTGACAATCTTAAGGATAATATACCCCGCGTGGATAAGTCTTCAGGGATGAGCTCCATCATCGGTTCCGATCGGGTGAAAGCCCCGGTGGCCGGTGTCAGTCGCAAGGATTGTGGGGGCGGCTATCCACATGTTCTTGACAAGGTTGACCACTTGACCCAAGATGCTTCAAGTGGTGGAGGTGGGAAGGAGATACTGCATTTGGCTCATGTATTCGAGAAGAGCTCAAAAACCATGAGATCCCCACCGGAAGGGGAGCCAGTGGGTCAAACTAAAACTATTCAGTCGTCGACAGTTCAGATAGATTCAAAGATGACTCAACAATGCCAAGTCCTATTTGAAGAAAATCAAACGAGAACTAAGAATGAGCAAATACTGTTTAATGCATGGTTGAAGGAGAAAAACGTGAGAAAGAATCTTGAAGCCTCATTAAAAAATATGCAATTACAGTTAGATGCCCTTTATGACAAAGTGTCAGGTAAAAAAGAGTGTAGTAAATCTTTTGAGAACAAATTAGTTGAATCTTCTAATTATGAGACAGATGAGGAAGAATTAGAAAAAGAAGTGGGCTGGGTAACACGATCTAGTAATAAATTTAAGAGACTTAAGAAGAGGAAAGCTAGTGCATCGCCTAATTGTTCTCCTGACCAGGATATGGATGATCCTCAATTACATTCAATTGAAGCAAATATAAAGGAACCTACTATAGTCAGGAAGGGAGAGAAATTTAAAAATACTGTACATATACCTCCACCTATATATGTTTCAGGTGTTAAGACATTTCAAGATCTTAAGCAATTTACTTCAGAAGTAAGTGAGAAAGAACTAAAGTTTACCTATTTGGCGAAAGAAGAATGGAAGATAAACGCCCCAGATGGTGATTCATATAGAAATATCTCAGCTAAGCTGTCTGAAAGGCAGATCGAATGGCACACTTATGAGGATAAGGAGAATAGACCGTTAAAAGTTGTGGCAAGGGGGCTGGATAGTACTTGTAATGAAGAAGACATCATTGAAAGCTTAAGGTTAAAAGGATTTAACATTACGGAGGCTAAAAACATAATTAGGAAAAAAAAACTAGTGAAAACTCTAATGGTGAAAGAATTATAAATAAAATAGGAATGCCCCTATTTATGCTTACCTTTAGTAAAGGTGAAAGTGCTGAAAAAATTTTTAATTTGAAAACAATTATGGGAATTGTTGTTAAGATTGAACCATTGAGGAAGAATACTAGCTTAATTCCGCAATGTAAACGATGTCAGCAATTTGGTCATACTCAAAAGTATTGCCAAAGAGAATTTTCATGTGTCAAGTGCGCCGAGAAACATTCGACAGCTGTTTGTTCTGTAAGCAAAAGTCAGCAAGCTAAATCTGTCAACTGCCAAGGTAATCACCCTGCAAGCTACCGAGGATGTCCAGTTGCCAAGGATCATCAGAATAGAAGAAATATACAAGTACTAGCACGACGAAAGACCCGTGTTGTAAAGAATAATAAATTGGTGGCTGGGGATAACGTTCCTTCTAACAATGGTGATATCAATCAAGCTCAAAATACTAAAACCTATGCGAGTATTGTTCAAAATGAAAGAGTTAGGGAAAGTGATACCATTAAAGACCTACTTAAACAGGTCATACGGAGACTTGATGAGCAGGAGGAGAATATCAGAATGTTAACCAAGGAAATTAAGAGAGACGTATTATTAAAGTAAAATGAATCACAGTTTGCGTGTTGCTACTTGGAATGCTAATGGTTTACTTCACCATTTATCAGAATTGGAGATCTTTCTGCAGAATGAAAGGATTGACATTTGCCTTATTTCGGAATCACATTTTACGCAGCAATCATATATTAAAATGCGAGGTTATGTATTTTACCATGCATCACATCCGGCTGGAAAAGCAAGAGGTGGGTCGGCAATTTTCATCAAAGATAATATAATCCACCACGAAGAACTAGAACTAAAAGTAACGGAGGTAATGATGCAAGTGACGACGGTAACTATCCACACTAACAATAAAGAGATTAAAGTGTCAGCCATTTATTGTCCACCTAGGCATTTCCCGAGGAAAGACGACTATCTGAAGCTTTTCAAGAATCTTGGTGATTATTTTGTGATTGGTGGCGATTTTAATGCAAAGCACACGTTCTGGGGCTCCAGACTGGTGACTGCAAAAGGAAGGGAACTTTACCAGGCAGGAAGAGAGCTTAAATGCCGTTTCGAGTCCACGGGATCACCGACATACTGGCCATCTGATCCGGCTAAGGTCCCTGATCTGATCGATTTGTTCGTGGTGAAAGGCATCGGTGGCGAGTTTATGAATGTGAGGAGTAATGAGGACCTCACTTCCGATCATTCGCCGGTGATTCTCACTCTAGGTGAATCTATAATGCAGAAGCAACATTTACCTGCTCTGATCAATAAGAGGACTGACTGGAACATGTTCAGATGTAAAATGGAACAGTTTGTGGACTTGCAGGCAAAAGTTGATACAAAAGCACAAATTGATGCTGAAGTGGAACAGTTTATTGCTGATATACAGCAGGCAGCGGAGGAAAGTACATCTCATAGCAGTGGTAATAAAAATAGAGCAATAAGTTATCCAATGGAAGTGAGAGAGTTGATCTTGGAAAAAAGAAAAGCACGCAGGAAATGGCAACAATCCAGACATGCTGAAGATAAATCAAAGGCCAACAAACTTAGTAATGAACTGAAGAAACTCATCCGATCTGTAAAGAACGAATATATAAATAGGTTCCTAAGTGAGTTAACGGCAGGAGTTGATTCAGATTATTCTCTCTGGAAAGCAGCCAAAAGGATAAAAAGACCTAAAACCCAGAATCCACCATTGAGGATGTTTAATGGTCAATGGGCACGCAGTTCAAAACAAAAGGCTGATCTTTTCGCTGAACACTTGAAAAGTGTCTTTCAACCTTTGCCTCAACAATGTCAAAAAGAAAATATAAAAAGAATCAATAAATTTGATGAAGAAAAAATTACCCCTGTCTTTATGAAGGAATTATTAAATATAATTAATTGTAATCTCAGCAGTAAAAAAGCACCAGGGTATGATTTAATAACATCTCAAGTAATAAAAGAACTACCCGTGATAGCTGTGCGTAAGTTACTTAAAATCATAAATTCTTGCTTTAAATTGATGTATTTTCCTAAACATTGGAAAATTGCCGAAGTGGTTCTTATACCCAAGCCAGGAAAATCGCCATACGAGGTTTCATCTTATAGACCTATTTCTCTATTACCTATTTTGTCGAAAATAATGGAAAAAATTATTCTAAGGAGGTTAATGAAAGTCGTTCAAGACAGAAAACTAATCCCTATGCACCAATTCGGATTTAGAGCGAAGCACTCAACAATTGATCAAGTCCATCGCATTACTAATGTAATTGAGAAAACGCTTGAAGAGAAGAAGGTCTGTGCAGCAGTCTTTCTTGATGTGGCTCAAGCTTTTGATAAAGTTTGGCATGAGGGACTGAAATATAAACTTAATCAGGACCTTCCCCGTCAGTATTTTGAAATTCTCAATTCGTACATTACAGATAGGTACTTTCGTGTTAGACATGATGGCAAGTTTTCAAAATTGGAAAAAATAACGGCAGGAGTGCCTCAGGGAAGTGTTCTTGGGCCAACCCTTTATTTACTATTTACTCGCGATATACCTCAGGATAACAATACCACCATGGCAACCTTTGCCGATGATACTGCTATTTTAGCTGTTGGTAAAGATGCCGACGTGGCAACGGTTAAATTGCAGAGAGCTGTAGCTAGTGTAAATGAATAGACTAAATGCTGGCGCATTAAAATAAATGAGGAAAAATCTAAGTTTATTCAATTTACCAATAGAAGGCAAGTTCCAATACCGCTTATTATCAATGATAAAATATTATCTCATTCAAATTCTGCAAAGTATCTTGGTATGACCCTTGATACCAAGCTGAAGTGGAAGGAACATGTTAAGAAAAAGAGAGAAGAACTGAATATAAAATATAGGCAGCTTTACTGGCTGTTAGGAAGAAACTCTGAACTGTCGGTCCATAACAAACTCCTAATATATAAACAGGTACTCAAGCCTGTATGGTCATACGGCATTCAAATTTGGGGATGTACGAAGTTGACAAATATTAATATAATTCAGAGATTTCAAAATAGAGTCCTCAGAGATATAGTTCAAGCTCCATGGTACATCCGGAACTGTGATCTACACCGTGATCTAAACATGATCTCAGTGAAAGATGAAATAAAGAAGGTGGCCCTTAGGCATAATCATCGTCTCCAGGTCCATGTTAATCTGGCCATGAAAACAATGACTGACATTCATGATGTTCGCCGCCTCAATAGAACCAAACCCAAGGATTTGGCTCGGCAAGAAGAATAACAAACTTTATATTAAATTAAGTGTTAATGTTAAAAGTTAGGAGTCCATATTGTAAATGCTAACTCTGCAAATGTGATTTTATTAGAGAAATTAGTCTTTAGTCGATCCTAAAGGATTGGTCAAGATTTGTAACGTTTATTTGATTAAACTCTGTTTATAACAATAAAAAAAAATGAGACAATAAGAATACAAACGTGTCACAAAGGTTGCGACTCAAAATACCACGTCGCAAGAAATGCAAAGCTTTTTTCACAAGGTGTGACATTAATTTTAACACATTATAATTGTTGTGACCATTTCAATTTACTAAATATTTTGTACCATTTAAATTAATATAGCAATTATAGTACAATTTTCTGTTGTATACAGGAACCTGTATTTTTTTTAAATTTTGTATGCAGCAACAATACTTCTTAATGTTAGATAGAGCCAAGTGTATATTCAATGTTCTATATAGAAAATAAATATGTTTTATATAATGTAATATAATTTACAGTGTATTTTCTTATAAATATTTAGATAAAACAAAATATATTCTCAAAATATTTATTTAAAATTTGTAACGATTGCAAATATTTTTGAAAACCTGAATCTGTTTTAATTTATTAACACGCGCCACAATACTTCGTTCAATAATTAGGTCATTTTTAATTACAAAAATTAATTTTAACTTAGATGTGTTTTTAATGAGACACGATTTCTTAGTTGTATAAATAAAATTATTTCTTCAATAGTAATGTATACAAATTGGTAGATTTCTGTGTTTAACGGATTTCAATTTTGATCTAAATTAATACGGATGTTTTGTACCACTCTCGCTAAACCGCTCTAAATCTAAATACTTAACAAACTGAAGCAGTTTTATTAAGACAACATTAATGATTTTTACTTTAGTGGAGATTGTTGAAGTAAACAAAATAAAAACAAGAATAAACTTTTAGCATAGCCTGTTTCTTTGATATTAACCTTACATCGGGGGCTTCAAGGATTTTACTTCCAGGTCACTACATTTTCGTAGAAAACATTACTTTTATACTAAAGGCAGTCTTGGTATTCACCAAACTTCCAGATTCTCTTTTAAAGAAAAAATTGTAAACCCACATCTCCCTTAATATGTTTAAATGCTTAAATTGTAGTGTTTTACTTAAAAACTGGAATTATACTTATAGTGTCGCTGTGATTCCAGAGTATAGTTTCGTATTGGCCTGGAGGGTTAGTTGTAAACAAATTTGAATTTGTATTATTTAGTAATTGTCAATATTGTACTATATGTGTGAATAAATATACATTTTGTTTCGTGTTACTGAGAATCCATTATAGTTTCTTGTCTGCACGTAGGTTATACAGTAAGTATATTTTAATTTGTAATATTTCTGTGGGTGTATAATCATATATATTTAAAATAATATCCATAAATTTTATACCATATTATTTTTGATTTGAATTGTATAATAATATAAATATATATAAAATCCAGAACCCACTCAATCACTCACTGACTGATTACAGTATATGAAAAAGTATACCTCCTAGGAACGTGAAATTCGGTACAAAAAGAAAGTATTTTTAAATATATGGCCTTTAAAGGTTGAAGAAAACCCTAAAACAATAAATAAATATACATTTTCCTTTAAGCTAGAACGCTGAAGTGTTTTACATTTATTTCTTACAAGATACATATACAAAATAAGCAAGTTTTACTTTTCTAGTGTTAAAACCCTCCGAGGATGATGACCATGTCATCGAAATGTAAAGGGTAACTATTAAACTTAACTTACAATTTAGTTGTTTAGTTATAGTTTTTGTACCTTGTTTTGTGGTTCGGGTTTTTATTTAAATCAGTTTGAAATAAATGGATATATATGTTTTACGGGATCCTTTGATTGATTTTGCCACAAGTTCCAAGGTTACAAAACATTTTTTCAGACCAAAGCTAAGACGGAAATGAATTAAAGATAAATAAAAAATAAATTATCGCCTAAATGGTAATTGTTAAAAACCCGTAATAGACCCGCTCTTGTATAAATTGTTATAAATCTTGACTTGCGCGACATTTTTGACTTACTTTTTTATTATTTTTAACAGTTTAGCCTGAGTCGTTATACATTAAACCCTTGTTCAATAATTGTCCAATCACATGATGAAAACACGCTGAAATACAGCCCTTGTTTACTGGTAGCCATTGTTTAATATTCATTAAAAGGTTAATCAAAATCAGATATTTCGTTGATGAAATACCCTTTTTT
>JAGFPH010012861.1:16369-28454 GCA_018207615.1 Philaenus spumarius | reverse complement strand
TAAGTTATCATGAGTTCAGAATTCTTTCTCGGAATAATAGTTTAATACTTTAGTTACACCAAGTATTCGACTTAAATAAACTTTTTTTTACATTTGACGTTTGTGACAACAAATAAATTTGACTTATTTAAAAGGAATTTCTTTTTTCAAAAGTTAGTTTTAAATACATAATTCATATTACTTTTGGAAAGTTTACAAGAAATTTTACTGGTTGAGCAAGGCTTTGTCGAATATAAAATCAGTAAGCCTACGATCAATTTGTCAGAAATAAAAGTAAACGCTGAATATAAAGTTTATGTTAATATAAGATGGGGAACTTTGCGTAGAAACTTTGCACTTATTCTTTATGTAAAGGTATGACTTCAAGTTGATGGTGAAAATTACAAATTACTAATATAAAATCACATACGTACGTATAATATAACATCATCTGTAATACGTAAACAAAACCCGTAGGTTATACTTTGGGGTTATGTTTACAACTTTAGTCATTATAATCTCTTGTGAAGGCGATTTTTGTTTTAATAGTCTATGAGTCATAGTATTGTACGATATAATACGTTATGAGATTTGCTTTGAGGTTATAAACTGTATACAAATACATTAGTTTATGATAAATATAAATTCATTTATACAAATTTAAAGAAGAAATATCATTATTCGTTTAACTTTTTAAACATTCGTATATCTTCACAGAACATATAAACATATTCGGTTAGTAATTTGTTCACTATGATATTAATAACTTCTATATCATTTGATCTATCAATATAAAATAAAAATTAATTAAAATATGATATTTTAATCTTTCTTTAAATATATAATAGCGTAAATAAATAAAACAAATATGCCTTTTTAACAAAATATTCCTACAGTTTCATTATTCTTATAGCTGTACATCCGAGTTAAAAATCAGCTTCAGAATAGTTAGGTAAGCCTATAAAGTGTGTTGTTTTTAAATAGTATTTGTATCTAATTAATCTGCCTGTGATTTTTCACGGGGGCTTACAAGTTTATTAAAATAATGTTTAGATCCTTAAATTGTTACAACAAATGTTATTGTTCGTTAAAACTAGGTTTTACATCTAGAATGAATGTAGTTTAGCTGACATGATTATTTGAAACTAGCAGGTACCCATGACTTCGGTGGAAGATGTGATTAAATAAATAAATATGAGTATGAGTAATGTATTGCTCCTTATATCTTTACATTTGTACAAATCATAGTTATACATACTTTAAAAATAAAAAACAAGAAAACAAATTTTTACAAAAAAATAATTATATAACTAGTAAAACAATTTAGTTAAAGCGATGTTTTCAAACATATTTGAAGGTAGTGAGTTAATACAAATTTGTTTAAAATATAAACATAAATATAGATATATTTAAAAGAAAGTTAGCTAACCGGCATACAGCTATGTGCTTACTACCACATAATTAACAGTATATTTTTATGAAAACTCATTTACTGCAGCTTTACTATTAAAAAATGTCAACGCAAGTCTTAGTTTCCAAAACAAAGGGAAATACATATTTTAAAAATATACTATAACTAGCTATCCCGATCCGGCTTTGCACGGGTAGACAAAAGTTAAATGTATATTAACAAAAAATATATTATATCAATAAATATAAATTACACTATGTATTTCTTATGGGGAATTTTAGTTACATTCACTCCCCCCCCCCCCCCCCCCCCCCCCGAACCTCCCCTAAAATTTCGATTTTTTTTTAAACCCTTTCATAGCGAGCACCTAGGGCCCTAGAGGATGCTACACACCAAATTTCATTCCAATCCGTTCTGTGGTTTTGAGAAATCGTGATTAAGTAACCTTTATCCCCCTAAACCTTACCTAAGATAACGATTTTTTTTAAACCCGTTCATAGTGAGCCACTGTGGCCCTAGAGTAAGCTACATACCAAATTGTACTCCCATCCGTTCAGTAGTTTTACAGAAATCGTAATTTAGTAACTTTGACCCCCCCTAAACCTTACCTAAGATTTCGACTTTTTTGAAAACCGTTATTAGTGAGTCACTATGGCCCTAGAGGAAGCTACATACCAAATTGTATTCTAATCCGTTCAGTAGTTTTAGAGAAATCGTAATTTAGTAACTTTTAACCCTCCCAAACCCCCCTAACATTTCGAATTTTTTGAAAACCTTTCTTAGTGAGCACCTATGGCCCTAGTGGAAGCCTTAGCTCTGCCAAATTTCGTTCCGATCCGTTCAGTAGTTTTTGAGAAATCGTGATCAGTGAGTCAGTGGATTTGGCTTTGTAGATGTTTTAGTATCGATACAACTATTCACATATATAAACGTACAAATCTCCATTGTAACACACCAACATACATGAATATATGAAAGTACTATTGGGTAAATATTGATCTTTGCCATTACAAAAAAAAAATTCAGATCCGACTTCAGGCCAGAAAAACATACTGAGTTTCATCCAAATCTATCTGGGTTTCTATTTATTCCTTCGCAAATAATCAGCTAAGTGTTAATAAGCGCTAAATATCCCGTTTACATTAAGGTTGTTACTCATATACTCCTGAGTGGTCGTAAACATTACAAATATCAGGTTTTGATTGTAGACAAAATTTCACACCTATGAGTATATTTTACATAATATATTAAACAAGGAATAGTATATTTCATTACTAGTACCGAAAGTGGCACTTTCCGGTGCGCGCCCAAGTTTCATGTGTGAGGCGGAGCCGAACACAGGAATATCGAATTTCACGTGTGAGGCGAAGCCGAGCAATTGGAGCAAGTGCCGGAAAATCACTTTCGGTACAAGTTATGAACGGTACTTTTCATCACGACGCAAAAAGCGTAATAATAACAACACAGCAAAACTCATTTATACCTATTCCTGTTTTCGGTTTACATTGTTGAACAATAAGAACAGCTGATATAAATTGTAAGAATAAACGGCAAAGCGACGTCAGAGCGCGTAGCGGGCAAATGGAAAACTAATTGAGAGCAAGGGAAAACAAATTTAGAGCAAGGGAAAATCAGCTGATCGTTTTTCCCTTGCTCTAAATTAGAGCTTGGGAAACGATCGTTTTCGTTGCTACCAGCTGACATCGAAAGTAGCTACTTTCGGTACCGAGTGATGAAAACTATTTTACCACTTCTCTACATGCAATTGTTAGTTATCATATCTAAATTAAGCATAACATATGCCAAGTTAAGGTCTGTGTTGCATAGCAAGTGTACAAATTATTATTTATTTTAAGGGTAGTTTTCACATTTCACCCCTTATACGCCAGTAATCAAAATGCAAATGGATTTATTTCAGATATTTATCAACTAAGAATAATTAATTTTTACAAAATTTACTCTATAGTTTGTAATGGAATTTGTATTTTTATTGAACAGGGTTAGTTACCTCAGTTTAGATGTAAGTCACCGAAATTTAATAGGTTTACTTGTATGGTCCATTAATGCAATACAAGTACCAATTTAAGCTGTTTGGCTTCAATGAGAATAAAGTAATGAGTACTTATTGTCTTAAGAGGGGCGATACGAAAAAAAATTTATTAAATTTTTGATATTTTTTCATTTTATGCTGTAGTCTATTCTCATTCTCATTCTGGCACAAATTTTTCAAAAATATCTTAATTTTTACAAAAGTTATGAAGAAATATCTAAAGTGATGTCGCGTCCATTTTTACATTGTTTGGTGTGCTGAGGATGCCTTTCACCTACACTTTAACGGCGATTTTCCGAAAACAGTGTTTTAATTTACGGTTTCCTTTATAACTCGAAAAAAATATTTGAGCTACATATTTTAAATTTTCAGGACATACTTGGGACATCTATGGCTACAATTTGAACTATAATCTTCACTGTGAGTAAAACAACAACACAAAAATTAATTATTACATGGAAAAAAACTTAATTTAAACTTTTTTTTAGATTTTTTAAAATCTTTTTATTGTTGTAATAAAGTACTTATTTTAGTTCAATTTGTTCTACTACCAAACAGAAACCAGGAAAAATTTAGTTTTTAGATGTATGATTTCAGATATGGTAGTAACTAAGGAAACGGAAAGTGTATTTAAAATTTTTTTCTAAAATGTTAATAAATAAACAAATATGGGTTTATTCTAATATTTTAGGGAGAAATATTTTTTTTATTAACAAGGTAATATAAAGAGCAAAATCTGAAAATTTCATTAAAATCTAATTTCATTTGAGGTCAAAGTAAAATATTATGTTTCTGCATGTAAAAAGATTGCGATTCTTTTGTATCACCCCCCTTAAGGGTTGGGTTTCAACCCTATGTAAGAAATCAAAATAATACTCACGGCAAACACACGCAGTACTGAGTTCCAACTGTGACTTTTTCAGTGGAATCGGTCCAGTAGTTTTTGAGAGTTTAAAGTACAAACTACAATGAAACTTTAATTTGTATATACATATATCTGCTGAGATTACAATTTAAATACAATGTACGTTATACAGGGCGTTTGGTAGTCAGTGTGAAAAATTACAAGGCGTTATTATGTATGCAAATTGCAACAAAACTAGGCAATTCGGAAAGTTCTATCTCACTCCACCTTGTTCTGATAGAAAATGTTATGTACTTTTCAAAAAAGCAATAAAAAGTAATAAAATTGGTAAAAGTTAAGAAAAATGAGATTTTCATGGGCAATTTCAAGAAATTTGAAAAAATCTAAAAATGACTGTTTCCGGAAGGAAGAGTGAGATAGAACTGTCCGAATTGGTAGTTTTGTTGCAATTTGCATGCATAATAACTCCTTGAAATTTTTCACAGTGACTACCAATCACCCTGTATATTCCTACACATATTTATTTGTTTAAAAGGGGAGGACCCACTGAAAATGGTCAAAAACCAAAAAAAAAAAAAGAATTTCTTTTCTTTACTAAAATTTTATTTAGATATTCCTGTATTAAAAAAAACCTAACAACTTGATGAAAATATATATATTTCATGGAGATTAACATTTTTATAATTGAACATGCACATGCATTTTTGGTGAACGACTTCGGAGTTGGCCTTGTATAATCACAGATTATAGTACAAACTCTTATGCTGTGACATTTCATTATACTCTATAGTGTATATATAATACTAGTAGTACTTGTAATCAATACAAATTAAAATGGTGAACTAGGACCATTTATTTTGCCTAAAATATAACAAATTCAACTATTTTTAGAAAAAGCGCGATTCCCGAAAGTAGAGAAAATGAAGAGTTAGTTTACTAAAAATGCTAAGGCTCAAAAGTATTAGAGATACAGCAGTGAAATTTTGCATGCTTGCTCTTTACACATACAGGCACAAAGTTATGCATGGGCTTTCCATTATCTAAAGTAGTTTTTATTATTTTAAATTTTTATAAAAGAATACAAAAAAAATTCAAGTTAAAAAATTTGTAGGGATAAAAATTTAAAAAATAATAGAGATTTGTGAAGAAACAATTTAAAATGAATGCATAACTTTGTTGGCAGAATTATACTCTTTCAAATGACACTTCAATAATGGTTCTACTACTTATATAGTTACAAAGCCTTAGCGTTTCTTGTGAAACCCTGCAAAAGGGAGTTGGCGGGAGGGGGAATAGTTTACAGGTGGTCCAAAAATGGTTATTTTGTTTCAAGTAGACTAATTAGAGGTAGTAAAAATTTTAATAGCTCAAAATAATATACAATTATGAATTTAGAATTTTTAATGGGTCCTCCCCTTAACACAATAAACATTTGTATATAGACTGGATGTCCTCATTATGTGAGTTTGATGTATTTCGCAGTCCCTAGTCAAATATATAAGTTACTAAATATAACACCTAAACTAAACATATACACAGAAACACGGTATTCATACGTTTCTTCCAATTTTATTTTTATTTCACTTCTAAAGTTTAGGTTAACATTTTTTTTCTTTATATTTTTAAAGCATCATGTCAATATTAACATCCTAATATCTTTAAATGGAACTATTGCTTGTAACTTTGGAATTTTGTTTTGGGATTCATTAAAGGTGTCGAAAATGCATTCCCTTGTAAAAAGTGGCATTAGCAAATAAAATTTAACACCAATGTGGTATTATTTCATATCATATCCGAGAAATCCCCAAGTTCAGACCGAGTATTTATATATTAAAAATCTCTGACTAAATTACACAATCCTTTGGTATCGTATATGTATTGAAGACGTATTTAAATAAAAAGATTGTTATTTACTAAAACAAGAACTTAAAGCCAGTTTGCGATGAAAACCCCCTTTTTACTCAACATGTATTATACACAATTTAAATAATAAAACTAACCCATTAACTGGTAAAACACATTTATAGTCAAACGCATTTCGATAGCAAAGTCATTATCATAATATACGGTAAACATGTATAACTAATTAATAAAATTTTAATTGCACTGTCACTGGATGACTTATTCATCGAAACGCGATTGATTACCAAACGTTTTTGAGATAAACTTTGTTATTTTTTTATTATCGAATTTCAATAGGAAAGATGATATATAGCAGTGACTCTGATGGTGAAACCTTAGGTCAAAGTGATCAATGGACCCCAGTCATAAAACCCGGAATACGTTTTTTGGTGTGATAAATATGTATATAAACATGTGTGTGTGTGTATGTGTGTGTGTGTATGTGTGTTCGTATTCTAATGGCCAAAATGTACGTCCGATTTGGTCCACATTTAGTGCACACGTTGGTTTTCTAAGTACCTCGGACGAGTCCGTAGTAACAAAACCAACAAGCGGCAGCACGTTTATTGGCGTAAATTAAAATTTGTCCAACTACAATTAATCTTTTTATTGGTTTTATCTAAACAAAAATTATAATACAATAAGTCATAATCCTAAGCCGCAATGTCGAGAAGCAATCTCTCAAAACGATGCAAGTTTTGAACCTGGGCTGAGGTTCAATCAAATTCAACTACTACAGGGTGATTCAGCACTATGACAGCTAAGTTAAAGATAATAACAGCAAATGTACATAAAATATTGCTGTGTTTACTTTGTTGGTATAGGAGTTGAATAAAACTATTGTTACACATAAGTTAACTTTTATTCTTCGTCCGATTGTTTTGACAGTTACACCATCCGATGGAGAATCCAAACGGATACAAAAAGGTGTTTTGAATTTGTTTGTTAAAGTTATTGTTGTTTGTTTGTTTGTTTATTTTGGCTTTTGAGTTATTTAAGTTTTAAATATTCAAACGTCCCGATATTTTGAAACGCATTATTGGATTTAATAGCTTATTTTTCCTGAGATATATCATTGTTGGGTTAAACTATATGCCAAGTTTGAACTCAGTCAAACCGTTTTCTAGATATCAATTATTTTGCAAAAAGGTGGATGTCTGGAAAACTAAGCGTTTTCGGGATATTGTTTATTTGAATTTTTTCCTTATTTTTAGCTGTAGAACGAGCTACCGAGAGATTCCCGCACAGTTATGAATCACCCTGTATATATTCAGCTCCATCGTGATTAGACTAATTTTACAAAAAGTCGGTCGAAACCCTAAATCATGTAAATTTTATTTTGCAATTTCGCTTAACTGACTTCACAGGTTCAGCTGTGTGAACGAATTATTTTCATAGTGTTTCTTTCACACTTTTATAGTAGTGAAGTGAAGTTTAAATTTGTATTTAGTATGTAGGCTACTTTAACCCTAAATTCTGTATACAAAACAATATCTTTACAAATGAAACTAAAAAATACATCTCCAATAATAATATCTTCAGTCTTTTTTATTACAAATGTTTTAACACAGTTCAACAAAACTTAAAACAATAAAATAATTACACATTTGTTTTGGTTATAATGGCATTAAAATATTTCAAAAAATGAAGATACTATTATGACTAGTAATGCACCCTTCTTCAAATAGTGCAGGTTTACCAACAATCAATAAGTCCCTTGTATTCCATCGGGAATTGTGCTTCATATTGACTATAGTTGAAGTGGTTGAGAGAAAATTGAATTTCCCCGAAGTGAGTTGGATCAGTTTACTTTGTACTTTAGCAGACATCAACGGTTACTCTATGTGCTCAAATACAACTGCAATCTACCTATACCTATCCTATCACAGGGAATATTTGATTATTTACTTTATCGTAATAAATAACCTATTGTGCTTGACTTGTGAGAAAGTAGCTTGATAAAATAAAACCTCGCAACAAATACGTTTACTAATTTTAAACGCGTTTTAACGACAATGTCGCCATCCTCAGTGATGCATGGGCTACAGTAAAAAAACTATAAATTTAACTATTTGAGTTATGACAATTTATCAGTGAACTTGTTCAGCTACATTGTTGCTACAATGTTCAACTAATGAACGTTCAATTCGAGTATGAAACTGAGAAATGTCATTTGAAAAAACAAAACTACTCCTCAATTAACGATTACGATTTAAAAATAATAACTGATATACCACCGCAATATCTACCTACAGATCTAAAACCTTGACGATGAAGATACAGGCTGTACACCAATCAAGCCCCAATTCCAACTGTTTAAAAAAACATGTTTTTCTATATTAATTTTAAAGTGCATTGATCTTGTAGTTGTATGACTTTTTACTTTATTTCGACGTACTGACATGTAAGTAAAACTAACAACAAAAACTTAAGATGGGAACTTCTTCCCGAAACACGTAGCATGAAATTACAACATTAAATTATTGCAAGACTGATAACCAGGTTATATCTTTATATTTATATAATTCTTCTGTGCGTGTGTATGTCACTGACTTCCTCCTAAACGGTTGGACCAATGTTGATGAAATTTTGTGTGTGTGTTTAATTTGGTCCCTGGATTGTTTGGATTCACAATTGAAAGGGGTTATTAAGGGTTGCTACCCCTATACAATAAACATTAATTAAACTAACTTCATATAAGCTAAATTTATGTAATATGTAAAATTATGTTTATGGGATTTGATTACATAAGTCAAAGGGATGAAATAAAATAACTACCCTTAAAATTTAATAATAATCAACTTACTGTTTCTATATTCCAAAAAAAAATGCTTAATTTTAGTAAATATTTACAATTTACAAACATTAGTACTGCACCAGGTTCTTTTTTGGAGAATATCGTCACTACAAACAAACAGATTTAATGGGGTAGCTACCCCTATACAATCAAAATAAATTGCACTATATTCCATAAACTATAAATCTAAAATTATTCTAAGGATGAAATAGGATAACCACAGTTGAAATTAAATCAAACAATAGCGATACAATAATAATAATAATACAATAGTATACATATTATATAACATTATTTCAGTACTGTATGACTTAACTTTGATTTATAAAACAAGTTTTATTTCCATTGGTAATCATATTACCAACATGATATATTAAATTAATTCATATCTGTTAAATTTGTTTGTGTTTCTTTTTTATTTGTTAAGTTTTTATCTAGATTTTTCTATCGTTTTATTGCCTGTACGGTTTAATTTGTTTTGTTTGTTTCCTACGATGCGTGCGGGAAGTCTGTGTGCTCCGTGCGATTGTAGGTGATGGCACAGACTATAGAATTACTCCAGACCTCTCACTGCCATAGGAAAAAGGGTGCGGGAAAATTGAGTTAGTTTTGATCCGCTAGAGTTCAGGTGCGTAGCTACTGTAAGTTATTATCAGACCAATGTTGCCAGATCGCACGAGTGATATGGTGGGGGCGAGTGAGTCCTGCTGATCAAGGTCACGTCGATGTGACAGGGTCGTGTCCTACTGTTCTACCGTGTGTACTGGTTTCTTGGGTCTGTTTGACTGATTAGAACTTATCTGTATTATTTTAAATATCTGTAGCGTGATAATAATTGATTAGCTATCTCATGAACGTTAACTGTATTTAATTCAATGACAAGTATAGCAATATACATTAAGCACAATATTACAGAAGGTATTGTGATAATATGTAAAATAATAATTGGCAAATTAATTCCTGCGAAAGTAATTGGTAATATAGTTTATTTTTAGTATACAGTATATAATAAAATACCACACTATCAGACTGTCTAACTGGTTTTCAACAACAAAAAACAGCACTGGTGAATTAAAAATATATATAAACAATGCAAATAATAATATGTATACCGGTACGTATTACAATATAATAACTGTATACCTACCATGACAAATTTATTAATAACTGGTACAGGTACATAATAGGTATATTCAATAGATTACTCATCAGAAAACGGTCACACATAATTTTACTATGAATAAACATTTACACAGGTATCCTGTTCAAGCAATAGTGCTTCTGTACACGTTGGTGAAACAGTTGCTCAGGAACGTATCACTTATTAAAATGAACAACACTATACAATAAGTATGCGTACTTGATTTAGAACAAAACAAAAGCAACATTTCAAATTGTATTATAAACTAAAAAATAAAAACAACAGAGTTCCGTAATAATTGTAAAAGTAACACATCCACAAAGAAACATCAATGTAATCTCTACATGTATATTTTACCTGCAAAAAAAAGTGCACTGTGTTCACTGGTTGAACACATATACTGACACATTTATTGTGTATATTTTAACTCAACACTAGCAGCAAAACTATTTTAATTTAATGTACATGGATAAAACAGACATAAACGACACTAAAACATTGGCTACTCAATACCCTTCTATTTATTAATAAATTAAACAGTTTGAATAATGATAAGAGTAATAATTACAGTAACTGTGCTATTATAAAAACAAACAGAATTTAAAATAGTGAATCCATCTTTGGGACGATAACTTTTGCTTGGAACGGAAAACAATGATTAAAGCCCAATTTCTTACAATATAGGTCTAATTACACATTTACATTCATTTATATATAACTAAAAACTATTCCGTAAACAACCAAAAACAACTCTTGAAATAAATAAATTTTGTGTAAATTATAACAAACAGATAGACAACTTTGCAAAAACAGATATTTGCCTCACGGGACTTTAAAACGGATATTTCCGCAAAAAATTAAAACAGAGTTTTCACAGAATTTCGAGTCAATTTTGAATAAATTGGGTTTTATAATTTTACTTTTATAACTACCCTTAAAATTCAAACATCGAAAAACCAAACAGAAATATATCAAATCACACCAAACGTACAGACAGACAGACGAAAAACGTTGCCAGACCTAGTGGCTTTATATATAAAACAATTTTAGAAAAACTAAAAATTAATCAATTTGTGTGCCGTAGTTTGGCCTACATTACTTTAAATGGACGGGTTTTGTTACTTTTCATTTTACCGTATAATTTAAACGGTAAAACTAGTGAAAAGATGGAACACTTTTTCGCGACTTGGGCTCGTCCGTACAGAACACACGAATTGAAACTACGACTTTTAAATTTTAGCAATTGGTTATCCCTTACCCAAAAACATTACAAACGATACCCCTCACAGAATTTTCAAAATGTTAACACAATCTTTTCAAAATTTTGATAAAAAAACTTGACCCCGACGCGCTACGACTTTTGAACTCTCAAAATCAGTTTTCCCGTACCCAACAACATATAAAACGATACCCCACACTGTGTTTTCATAATTTTGACCTATTAATTTCAAAATTTTAACCCAAAAACGTGACCCCGACGCGCTACGACTCACGCTAGAAAGCTCAAAAGCTTTTTAACTCTCTGCAATAAAATTACGAAGATTTTGGAACCAACAGAAGTTTTCTACGACATCTGTGAGTGCTTATATCGTGTACTTAGGAAAACAGACGCACAAAAAATTACTGCATGATTTCAATACTTCAGCATTCTAATGCGAGCCGAAGTTATTAATAATTGTTATGTACCGGTATTATAAAAGTAGGTTTTAGTCGTAATTCGAATTCAAATAAATTAACCATTGTATGTATTGGAGCTATGAGCCAGTAACCACTGCAACGGCAGAGAGAGCTTTACAGTTTTAAGATGTACCTGAGGAGCACAATGAGATATTCCCGACTCAATGGCCTGGCCTTAGCCAATGTCAAAAGAGAGAGAAATTTAAGTTGAAAATTTAATAAATGTGATTTATCAAAAAAAAAAAAAAAAAAAAAAAAAAAAA